>JABUQX010043125.1:7500-14059 GCA_015478945.1 Trachelipus rathkii
TGAACTCTAAATTCTTTTTTGAGAAAAACGAAACAGAAATAGCAATGATATTAAATAAATAATAATAAAATTTGTGTAGTGTTAGGTACGTCTCTTTCATTTTTTATACTAAGCTCAATCCAACAATGTTCTATATAGAAGATTATATTATTATATATATATATATATATAATATATATATAGTATATATATATATATATATAATATTATATATATATATATATAATAATATAGTATATATATATTATATATATAATATAGTATATATATATATATATAAGAATGGAATCCCTACTTCAGACTCATTTCCCATTCATCTTTGTTTTATCTCCCTAACGCTCTGTAAAACTAATAAAATGCCTTTACTCATGAATTAAATTAATAAATGTTAAATGTTATATACATGTAGGGAGGTATGATATATATATATATATATATATATTATATATATATATTAATATATATATATTATATATATATATATATATTATATATATATATATATATATATATATATATTATATATATATATATATACTTATATATATATATATATGTATATAATATATATATATATATATATATTTTATATATATATATATATATATATAGTAGATATATATATATATATATATATATATATATAGTCTTCGTAAAATTAACAATATACCTTTACTCATGCATAGAGAAAAATTTTTACCTTAACAATATTTAGTTCTAAGAATTTGTTTTTTAAAATTTCTGTTAACAAATTTTTATTTTTTTTTTAGAATAAAAAGGGAGAAATTGTCAGAATTGGTTAATTTAATATAATTTAACATGTAATCATTATAAACATCCTAATCTTAAAAATACTGTAAGAAGCAAGCTCAAATATAATATGAATGGCTAGCTTCATTTTTTTGTAAATTTTATTTTATTCCCGTTAATCCTTGTTATATTTCATTTCTGGTAATTTCTGGTAAGTTTTAAAACATTTCTGGTAATTTCTGGTAAGTTTTAAAATTTCTGGTAATTTCTGGTAAGTTTTAAAACATTTCTGGTATATTTCTGGTAGTTTTAAAACATTGTCTGGTAATTCTGGTAAGTTTTAAAACCATTTTCTGTGGTATATTTCGGTAAGTTTTAAAACATTTCTGGTAATTTCTTGGTAAGTTTTAAAACATATTCTGGTAATTTCCTGGTAGTTTTAAACATTTCTGGTAATTTCTGGTAGTTTTAAAAAACATTTCTGGTAATTTCTGGAAGTTTTAAAACATTTCTGGTAATTTCTGGTAAGTTTTAAAACATTTCTGGTAATTTCTGGGAAGTTTTAAAAACATTTCTGTAATTTCTGTAAAGTTTTTAAATCATTCTGGGCTTTTCTGGGAAGTTTTAATATACTGGGATTTCTTTGCGTCTTTTCTGGGAAGTTTTACATTTTTTGGTAATTTCTGGTAAGTTTTAAAACATTTCTGGTAATTCTGGGAAGTTTTTAAACAATTCTGGTAATTTCTTGGTAAGTTTTAAAACATGTCTCGTCGTTTACCCGAAAGTCTGTATGGGCCTTGATTCCCTTCCAATCCTTGAAAAACATTTCTGGTAAATTTCCCTTTAGCAATAGATCCACTCTACCAATGTATTCGAACTGTGATTTTTTTTGAAAATTATTAGTAGGTTTGAAAACATTTCTGGTATTTCTGGTAAGTTTTAAAACATTTCTGGGTAATTTCTGGGAAGTTTTAAAAACATTTCTGGTAATTCTGGTAAGTTTTAAACATTCTGGTAATTTCTGGGAAGTTTTAAAACATTTCTGGTAATTTCTGGTAAGTTTTAAAACATTTCTGGTAATTTCTGGTAAGTTTTAAAACATTTCTGGTAATTTCTGGGAAGTTTTAAAACATTTCTGGTAATTTCTGGTAAGTTTTAAAACATTTCTGGTAATTTCTGGTAAGTTTTAAAACATTTCTGGTAATTTCTGGGAAGTTTTAAAACATTTCTAGGTTTGTAGAATGTATGACGATTATATGAATACATTCTGGTAATCTCTGGCTCCATGTCTTTAAAACAAATTTCTGGTAATCCTTCCTTGGAAAGTTTTAAAACATTATCTGGTAATTTCAGGTTAGAATTTTAAAGCACACATTCCTGATTATTTTCTGGGAAGTTCTTAGAACATTTATAGGTTGTAGAATTGTACTGACGATCTATATGAATATGCATTTGTTTTGGATTCCTAATAATATAAAACCCAATGTAACGAATTGTATTCTTGATTAGTTATTTGTCGTATCTGTGACCTTTGCCGTCAGAGATAAAGACTTTGTTTCTTCAGAAATAATGGGAAGTGTAACATTTTCTGTTGAGCCTGTTGGGATCTGTACACTGTCTCTTCAGAATATCATTTCTATGTTATTTTCATATTTCAAAATATGCTTAGTGATGTTATTGGTTTATTGGGAATTCATCGCCTGTAGCGTATAGTCCACGGGTTGAATTATAATATAATTCCACTATAACCAATGCTACTTAATCAGATAGTCTCATGGACGGATATCCATACGTTCAGCTAGAAGTACCTGGTAGAATATTATGAAACATAATATAATAAATATATAATATTATCAAGATGCTCACTGTCCAATGCTACCTAATCAGATTATCAATATATATACGTAGTCACAATAATATTCTCAACTTTAATTCATAATATATAAGTAATACACTACTATTATATATGTATGAAACAATAATCTAACACAAACTATATGAGCATTTTTATCGTTGGGTGGAGCCACCGGAATTTTGTTGCCGTAACGCCGACGCGAGCACGCCTACACTTTATCATTTTTTGTAAAATTGCAAACCGCACCAAGTCACCTCTGATTTGATGAGGCGCACCGCAACCGGCTAACCGGTGCACCACAACCCCCACCGCACAGCAACCACATCCTGGCTCGTTCCGCACCTGGTGCGTCGCGCCAACTCAAATGCATACTATATTATATATATATTACTATATATTATATATATATTATATATATATATATATATATATATATATATCATAGCTATATATATATATAATATATAAATATATTATATATATATATATATATATATATATATATATATATATATATATATATATATTATAATATATATATATATATTATATATCTATATATATATATATATATATATATTTATATATATATATATATATATATATATTAATATATATATATATATATATTTTCTCAATTAAAAGGTGTATCTCTCAACTATATATGCTGTGAAAATTTCATGAAGATCGGATGGTAATAATATTTTTTTAAATTTCTGGTTAAGATGCCGTTTTACAGTATCTCGCCCTGTTTGCACATTCAGCCCAGGCTCAAAGAGGTATCTGGTTCCTCAGAATTACGGTATGGAATGGAATCTCCCTTGTGACAGATTTAGATTTTCCGATAATCTATGCATAAGCGCCATTAAGCGCAATCCAGGTTTTCTGATGGGTACTCACAAAAAGATTGGCATGTTAGTAAAATATAAAAGATCGTTCTCTCCTTCCCTCTTTCCCTAATTTACAAAAGCTTAAATCCATTCAATCGATAAGTTAATAAAAAAATTTTTTAATAATAAATCATTTTAAATTTTTACTCTTTAAAACAAGGTCCCGCCAAATATCTGGCATTAACCATTGGGCACCAATGCAAAAAAATGGAAAGTTTCATTCCAGGAGGTTTCTCTGAATAGACCATTCTAAACTTAATTCACTTTTAGAGATAGTTCAAAAAGCCATAGGGATAGCTATAACTTTATTGAACAAGTGCAACAATCAAAGAATGCCATTCTTGGACAAACGGTAAGTGTCCCAGAAAATCATTCGAAATATTGCTATTTTGAGGGTCTCTAAAGTTTCACACATGATTGACACTTGGTTTCAAATTTGCCATTGAAATCCCTCCCTTTGTTTGGGTTCTTTCCGAAGTAGTGATTTAATTCATGTATACACATGTCCTCACTTCACTCTCCTAGGCGAAAAAGTGACCCTCTGAGATGTCTATACATGCGAAAACGTTACGATTCAATTATCGGCCTCATTTATGGTACGTTTCCACTTGCGTTTGTTCAGCCGAGAAGGTCCACACTCCTTCCTTCCTATATAGATGTCTCTCCGGTTAAGGCTTCAAGCACGTTGAATATTTCGTACGAGTTGTATTCTTGATCTTTTTGCTCCCCGCGTTAGGTCTGTTGGAAATGCTGCCGCCTCTCGAGAATTAGCAGTGTCCATTCTGGTATGGTGCTTTGAGGTTTTGGTGAAGTTTTCGCCAATGTTTTTACGGGTATGATTTTATAGGATCGGATAGGTGGATTAGAACGAACTGAAACATGACCCTAGTGGGTAGCTGATTTTCAGCTTAATTATATTACTAGAGATTATAACAAGGCAGCCTATGAAGTGTCAAATTAGAAGATATGACGCATGGTCCATCAAATGATTCTTATCATTAGGAATCTTTGAATAAATAAAGTCGTAATTTCAAACCCAAGTCCCTTTCTTTAATATTTTTCGGTTTTTTCAGCCTAATTACTCCGTCATCTCTTAAATTACGTTGGACCATTAGACATCGTGAAATTCTAAAATAAAAATTTTGCAAGCGATTGTATATGTCCCTCTTGCAAGTTACTAATTTATCTTTGCCAATTATTCGTCAGGACTTGTCATGTCCTAGTTATTACTTTTTGAGCTAAGTCTGGCAAATATTCTCTGTTGTAATGATCATATGACCAAGTTACTACTCCGCAAACTAACAACCCAACCTTCCGCCTATCACTACAGTTCCTAAATTGTGTCTAATAATTGTTTAGAAGATGTATGATGTGTGACAGCCCCCAAAACGTTCAAAAATGACTAACGCACGATACGGCGACCGAATACTAACATACCTTTCAGTAGGCTGCTAGGATATTTATTAATGGTCTAAAAGTTTACTAAATGTTCTTTGTGTTACTTTATTAATAAAATCGTAAATTATACTACTCAAAACATGCAACTCCAGTTAATCTACAAGAGCGTCTACTTAGCTGTGTTTGCTTGGGAACATCTTTATGCCCCCACAACAGAGTCAGTCCATGCGTGTGATGTGATATAGGTAGATTTTTTAGAACTAGAAGAGCTTGGCCTTTCTTAAAGGCGTGGTTTAATGTAGACTCATGCTGGGAGTTAATTGTAGTGAAAATGATTTGTCAGCGGTTGCTGATCCCTAAGGGGAATTGAATCATGATTGGATTAATAAATTTTCTTTATTGAGAAATGATGCTCACTCAATTTCAGTCTCCTCGAAGAAAGATTTTAGCAAGGTCGAATATAGTCTTGGACATTCGCGAAACCAGACCTAACTGTAATAATTCCTCTATAGGTTCTACTCCTTCATGAAAATTTCATTTAGCTCAACTAGAAAACCGTTGAACCTACCGGTATCTTTCTTTCGACGCTTTTTATGACGCTGCTGTTTAGGCTG
The DNA here is from genome assembly GCA_015478945.1 of Trachelipus rathkii. Lineage (NCBI taxonomy): Eukaryota > Metazoa > Arthropoda > Malacostraca > Isopoda > Trachelipodidae > Trachelipus > Trachelipus rathkii. The sequence goes on from JABUQX010043125.1 coordinate 13,008, forward strand.
TTCTTCTAGCTCTGTGGGTGGGTCATCTCCACAGAGTGAATTAGTTTATTTGAACTTAGGTGTCTCCTGTGGCAATTCATAGCCCACGTGGTTCTTGACAATAAGGACATGCAAAGTAGAGTTCACATTTACTTGTTTTTTTTCTGTTCATTTGTTTGTTTGCTTGTAACTATTTTTCCTTGTTCTTTACATCGTATACTTGTTCTTTCTTTCGGCATCACACCTCTTCATAAACGTGCCCCTCTCTTACCTGCAAATTGGCAATAAGGCTCGATGGACAATTCTTTACATGGTGTCCTGTGTCTTACAAATAATTTACAAGAACTGTTATTCGGCCCACCATGGTTGTTGTGTTGATGAAGATGAAGTAAGTTGTTGAGGGATGTTGTAATGTTGGTTGTTGAGAGGGTTGACTTTGTGGTTGTTTGTTTGAGATTATTTTGTTTGTCGGATGGCATAAGCCCTTTTCTGTAGGGGATTTTGCCTTTTATTAGATGGATAATAAACGGCCTATTGTTGGGCAGGTGAGTTGGAGGAAAACTACGCTTGAGTTATTCATTCATACTTCGGTGAGGCATTTGGGTGGTTTTGGCGACTTTGTGCAATGTTGGGTAACTATTGTTGTTGAGATACCTTTGTTGCAATAGGCGGTTCATAGCCCGGATAGGTTAGATATCCCCGGGGTACGATATTTTTGTTGTTGATTGTATATTTGTGTGTTTGTATAGGTAAGGGTGGTAATGAATTTGGATGTGTTTGCACTTTAGAAATATCAATCACCTCGGGTGAATATGGTTCTGGAATAATCTCTTGGGATGGTATTTGTGGAGTTGCAGATGCTGACATATGTCCGTTGTTTTTGTAACTATTATAGTGTTGCGAGATTATCTTGACTAATGCTTCCCAACTCATTGGAACACCCGCCAAAGCAATTTCACATACAGTAATGGATGCTTGTATTAGTTGTTGTACTTGCAATGGCGTACTATTTATTAGTTTTTCGCTCACCATTTTCATATTTTTCACATCTGAACCCGGGAATCCCATCTCGG
>JABUQX010043126.1:2500-5000 GCA_015478945.1 Trachelipus rathkii
TTGTATCGTGAGTTCCGATGGATTTTATTAACTTTTTTTCTAATTAATGCATTTTTAAAGCATTATCTGTGTTTCATAAAAATCGAGAATGGGGTATATATATATATATATATATATATATATATATATATATATATATATATATATATATATATATATATATATATATATATATATATATATATATATATGCGCACTATCCTTTAAAAAGTTACATAAAGAGACATAATATCGAAAATCGCCGAACGCTGCACTCGTGCAGCCCTGCAGTGTCACGTGTTAGCTAAAACTCCAATAGAAAGATCATGAGAGTTACCACAAGTTGCTTTTTTTATCATGTTAAATTTTGTTAATTTTGTTTTTTTTTTTTTAAAGGGGCTCGAGCCGCCACGTCGTCCCCGCTGAGACCGAGAGACTGAAACTCTTTCCAACTGCGATTTAATCTGGGAGGTATTCCTTTAGCTAAAAAAAAAAAAAAAAAAAAAACTGTTATTGGCAACCTTGACGCATATTTATTGCCTTGAAATAATCGAAAAAAATCGATTACATTGTTCGTTCGATATATATCGGTTAACTACCTTTTAAAGGACAAGTTCCATATATATATATATATATATATATATATAGTGACGTAGCTAAATATATATATATAATATATATATATATATATATATATATATATATATACTCTTATATTAATATATATATTCTTAAGTGAAGTATCATTTTGTATCATCTTTATAATCATTAGTTCAATTTAATTATATTATTAGTGGATTTCGTGCGGAGAAACGCGAACATGGTAATTCCCACGGCAAACTTACTTATGTGGAAGCAACTCTTCTATTTTTCTCTATTCCTTTTTCTATTTTTATTTTATTTTATTTTTTATATATCCTGTCATGCTAGCAGCTTCACCACGCACACATACACACAGATTACATATATATATATATATATATATATATATATATATATATATAACATATATATATATATATATATAATATATATATATATATATATATATATACTATACTACATATATATATATACCATATATATACCATATATATACTATACCTTCTCCTATATACTTATATATATATATGTATACCTCTATATATAATTCAGTACTCTGAAGGCACAGTCATATCTCAAAATACAGTAGCTACGAGGAAGAAGACAAATTTTTGGAATCCTTGTAAAATTTTAGTTGGGGGGAAAAAAAGAACAATTGCTATTTTTGGGAGCTCGAGCCGGCAGAACAGAGTATATATATTTGCAAAGATATTTACGGCAATGTAGGGCTCGAGCCGACGGGAACACAGGGGTGGACGTTTTCCATACCTCGCTCGAGGGGAGGGGCGGAGGAACCCCGCGACACCCAAATACCAAGAGCGGGGGTTCCGGAGACCCTCCCCGGAGGGAAATGATCCTACCCGTAGTTCCCCGGAAGACCGAGAGACCCCGACTCCTGCCATCGGTGCAGTATACCCTTGGGGTATTCTTTAGTTAAAAAAAAAAATTAATAGAAAGTCTATTTATTTTAACGAGTAACCAATAAAAGGTCTCTAAATAGGCTTTCTAATCATATTATTCTAATTATTAACAATAATTTTTTTACATTTTCCTAACTAAAATTTTACCAGGATTCCAAAAATGTATTCCTTTTCGCTGTAGCTATTGTAGTTTTTGAGATATATTTTTTTTTAACATTTTCCTACCTAAAATTTTACCAAGATTCAAACAAATAACAATGTATTTCTTTTCCCGGTAGCTATTGTAGTTTTGAGATATGGATTGTGGCTCTTCTAGAGGCTGACCACACACACACACACACACACACACACATATATATATATATATATATATATATATATATATATATATATATATATATATATATATATATATATATATATATATATATATATATATATATATATATATATATATATATATATATAACAACAATAAAATTACATATATATATATATATGGTCAGCATCCCGAAAAGTTCAGGCATGTAACTAGAAAACTATAACAGCTACACGAAAATAAATATCATTTTATTAATCAGGAGACATTTTTACCGCAGAAATTAAAAAAAAATAAAAAAAAATAACGCTTTTTAAAAAATTAAAATTGTTGAAAATCTTGAAAATATTACAGTTTTTTGACAATTCGATGATGCCGCTCACTACGACTGATGACGGAAAGTTGCCAAATGTTGAATTTTTTTTTTTTAAACGGACAAATACCCACGGGTAAACAAGAACGATAGATAGAGTCGGGGTTTCTCGGCCTACCGGGGACGACGGGGGACTTCGTCCCCCCCTCATCCCTCCGTCGGCAGGCCCTAAGAAAGAACAAAAGAAAAAAAATAATATTTTCTCCAATTATATTATAAAGCGACATTTGGCAACTTTTCTCTCGAGACTGCAGCGCTTTCAAGGTCTTTCAAGTCAATCAGAGCCTGCACTTTTTACTAATATTA
>JABUQX010043126.1:12500-25000 GCA_015478945.1 Trachelipus rathkii
TACTAGGTTGTAGCTTAAGTAGTTGGGGTGGTTTTATAATTATTATATTATATTATTATTATTATTATTATTATTATTTATTATTATTATTATTATTATTATTACTGTTTTTATATGAATAAAATGATATAATGTGAAAATGTTATCATCAATTAATACTGTCATGTTTTAGTTTATTATTATTATTATTATTATTATTATATTATTATTATTATTAGATTATTATTATTATTAATTGATAATATATATATTATATTATTATTATTATATTATTATTATTATTATTATTATTAATTATTATATATTATTATATTCTTAATATCATTTATTATTATATTATTATTAATATTATATTATTATTATTTATTATTTTTATTATTATTAATTATTATTATTATTATTATTCTATATTATTATTATTAATTATACTGTTTATCTAATAATGATATAACTGTGAAATGTTTATTCATCATTAATACTTAGTTTTAGTTTAATTATTTATTTATTATTATATTATTATTATTATTATTATTATTATTATTATTATTATTATTATTATTATTATTATTATTTTTTTATTTATAATTATATTTCTGAACAGGAAAGAAATTGTCACAGAAACATTGATATTAAAAGTGATATTGACCTAAAAAATGATGATCCATTACATTTTAAGGAACAAAATACAACGAATGGGCAAAGTTTTGACTGTTATTATTATTATTAATATTATTATTATTATAATTATATAATTTTATTTTATAATTTTATTATTTATTATTATTATTATTATTATTATTATTATTGATTATATTATTATTATTTTATTGTTATTGTTATTGTTATTGTTATTATTTATCATTATTATTATTATTTTATTATTATTATTATTTATTATTATTATTATTATTATTAATTATTATTATATAATTATTATTATTATTGATTATTATATTATTATTTTTAATATTATTTTAATATTATTATTAATGATTATTAATTATGTATTATTATTATTATTATTATTCATTATTATTATTATTAATTATTCTTATTATTATTATATAGATATTATTAATAAATATTATCTATTAATATTATTAATATATTATTATTATTATTTATTATTATTTATTATATTTCATTGATTAATTATTAATTATTATATTAATCATTATTATATTAGTATTATGAATATTAATTATATAATATTAATATTATTAATATTATTCTATTATATTAAATTAAATATATATATTATTATATTAATATTATATATTAATAATATTTAATATTATGTAATATAATATTATTATATGTAATAATACTAATATAAAAATAATATCATTAATTTTATTCCCCATGTTATGATTCTAATTAATACTATTATATTTTTAATAATTATATTATTAATACTATTATTATTATTAATAATTCCTTTATTATTGATTAATATTATTATTACTATTAATGATATTATTATTAATTATTAATATGTATTATTTATTATTAATATATTATTATTTTTGTTATATATAATAATGTATTATTATTTATTATTATTGATTATTATATTATTATTATTATTATATTATTATTATTATTATTATTATTTATTATTCATTACTAATTTTATTATTATTATTAATTATCTTATTATTATTATTATTATTTATTATTATTATTATTATTATTCATTATTGATTTAATATTTTTCTTTTAAAAATAAAAAAAATATTAAAATATTCCTTATTAATTTAACCAAAATTTATTCAACTTATTATTATTATTATTATTATTATTATTATTATTAATATTTTATTATTATTATATTATTATTATTATTTAATATTGTTGTTATTATTAATATTATTATTATTATTTAATATTCTTATTAATTATTATTATTATTATTAGTATTCAATTATTATTATTATTATTAGTATTGATTTTTAATTATTATGATTATTATTATTATTATTATTATTATTCATTATGTATTATTATTATTATTATATTATTATCAAGTATTATTATTGATTATATTTATTATAATATTGATTATTACATAATTAATATTATTATTATTATGATTAATTATTATTCATTATTATTATTAACATGTATTAATATTATTATTAATTCTTATTATTATAATATTATTATTATTATTATTATTATTATGTATTATTATTATATTCTTATTCATTATTAATTATTATTATTATTGTTATTATTACTACTTATAATTATTATTATATTATTATTATTATTAATTATTAATTATTATTATTATTATTATTATTATTATTATTATATTATTATTAATTATTATTATTATTAAATAATATATATTATTATTATTATTATTATTATTGATTATTATTATTATTATTATTAATTATTATATTATTATTATATTATTATTGATATGATTATTCATTATTATTTAGTTATTAATATTTTGGGCTCAATGGACGAAATGTCCCCTTAGTAGCCCTTTCTCGTCTATTAATTCCTTGTGTAATAAAATACATTTTTTGGCTAAGCTATCAGAAGTGTAAACTCCTAAAAGTAAGTTTTCTTGCATATTATAATATCTAGTAGTAGTAGTTTATAGTAAAATAGTTTATTCCGTCTTTTTTATAGGCTAAAGGTATACAATTATATATATATATATATAATATTATATATATATATATATATATATATATATTATATATGATATATATATATATATATATATAATATATGATTATATAATATTATAATATAATATATATATATTTGGCTTTCGTTATCGTTTATTCAAATTGTACTGCTCAATTTCTTAAACACTTAAATCTAGCAAAACCATCGCTTAAATGAAATATGAAAAAGTAAATGATATACCACTCGACAACTTAATTATAAATGTAAAATGATAATTTCTCACCTTCAAAATAGCTGGTCTCCGAGGCAATTTAGCCATGAGCCGTAAGAGAAGTCTGATACTCAGCGCGTCTGGCAGATTCTGGTTGGAAAAATGAGTCAATGATTCTATATAAAATTATGAATTAAATAAGTCGGTATAAGAGATGATGCAAGTTACAATGAAAATTAACTTATAGTTAATTATTTATATTATATTATGCCGGAAAATTAATATTATTTCTTGCTAATTTAATTTAAAATGGGATTTAAAAAAAAATAAAAAAATAACTGCTATTAGAGTCAGCCGGCAGATCTCGAGAGTTGCCTAGCATTAAGAAAAAATGGAACTATTTTTTTTGACTGCAGAGAAGTGTACAGTTGCCACCATCCTAATATTATAAAAGAGGATCGAGTAGAAAGTTAAGTTTGCTGGCTTTAAGAGGAAGCCTTCGAATGGAAAATATAATATATATAATATTATATATATTATATATATATTATATATATATATATATATATATATATAACTAATTATAATATATATATATGATATATATATAATATATATATTAGTATATATATATCTATATATATATATTAATAATATATAGATATATATATATATATATATATATATATATATATAATATACTATATATATATATATATATATACTGAACTTTTTAATATTTTTTTGGGTTCACTAAGGCAAGTAGGCGTTGCCCACTCTGCCTACCCTTTAAAAGCCGCCACTGGATATATATATATTATATATATATATATATATATATATAATATATATATATATATATATATATATATATATATATATATAGATATATATTAATATATATTAATAATATATATCTATAATATAATATATTATATACTTTTAGTTAATATTTACCACATCCATCATAAACTTTGTAATACTCTCAACTCATGAGCAAATAATCAGATTGGTCAATCTATTATATATATATATTATAATATAATAAATAATATATATATATATATATATATATATATATTATTATATATATATATTATATATATATATATATATTATATAGTATATAATATTATATATTATATATATATATTATATAAAAAGTATTACTGCAAGCAAGATTGTAATAACAAATCTGTAGAATTCTCTCTCTCTCTCCTCTCTCTCTCTCTCTCTCTCTCTCTCCTCTCTCTCCCCCTCTCTCCTCTGTCTCTCTCATCTCTCTCTCTGGATGTTTAAACTGATAACTCAAAAAGGTAAAGCTAAACTATCATATGATTCCATTCCATTGTTCGATACATTTTTTCAAAAAATTTTGATTGAAACATTTAAACATTGAGGAGAACTAGGAATTATTTGAACATCTGCGGATGCGGATGAGAAAATATAAGTCTTTTATTACGGATGTGAATTTTGATTTATTAGTGATAAACAATAGGTATGCGGATACTACTTTTCATTTCTTTTACGAAACACCTGATGTCTTTGCGTCATTCATATCATTCCTATTTGTAAATCTTTTATGGAGATGTAGAGGAGACAGGAAGAGAAAAGAGAGGAGAGAGGAGAGAGGAGAGGAGAGAGAAGAGAGGAGAGAGGAAGACATGTACAAGAAAATCAAAGTCTTCTTTTCCTTTTTTGTAATTATGAAGGAGGAATGTTAGCTTTAACGCCTTCCTCTTCGTGTCATTCTTCTATGGCTCGAGGATTCACACCTTTTTTGACACATGAAGGACAAGTTTCAAATATTGTGAATGTTGTTGTACTGACTTAGTTTTTTTATTATTATTATTTATTTGTTATTGTTTTCTTTCTTGTTACTGTTTAGTGATCGAAGTGAGATCAATGGGTAAGCTATTGTGACATTTGATCAACGAACCAATGGTTTAATGCAATCTTAATGAATTTGTTTTACTATATATGTCTTTACTTGTCAGGAATTAATAATACGATTACATAACAAAGACAAATCTTCAGAAATGTGATCGTCAAATTAAAGCTAAATTCGATATATTCCGAATTCCGAAAAATTTTCAAATAAACATTTTTTTTTCCACAGTTTTTAACCTATTTTAACGGAAGCTTTTTTTCTACCGGCTCCGGCTCCGGCTCCGGCTCCGGCTCCAGCATCTCTAAAATTGATCGGTTTTGGCTATAATTTATAATACTCTTAGCTTTGGACCCCCAATAATAGACATAACTAGGGGGACCAGGGGGGAATGAGTCCCCCAAAAATTGTCTGGTTTTTACGGTCTTACTGAAATTCTTACCTAAGGGGTCCATGGCCCTCCCCCCAGAAAAATTCCCTAGTTACGCCAGTTATCTTTTGGTCGGAGGATTTTTTCTTGCTTGCAGAACTTTTTAAGCTTTTCCGAAGTTAATTTTCACTCGCTAATTGTGACAAATTTTCCACACACAAATTGGTGAATCATTATTCACTTGATAAAAATACACATGATGATAAAAAAAAAGGAAAAAAAAAGAAAAAAAAATAGAAAACATTTCTGAAATTGTAAACCTGAAAGGATTTCAAAATTTTTGTAGAAGTTTCTGATTGGTGCAAATTACAAAATTTAAATTTAAAAATGGGGAACTGGAATTTTACACGTGATATAACGACATAAACGGAGGTTTTTTTTATTTATTTTTTTTTATTTTTTTTTATTTTTTTATTTATTTTTTTTTTTAAATAGTTCCGTTCTTTCGTACAATCCATTGACATCACTGAAAACATCCTGTTTTTGATGACTTTTTGAAAAGTAGTAACATCACGATTATTTTGAACATTGACGTCAAATCAGTTTGAATCGCTCATCCACAGATCAAGAGTTTTAAAATTTACATCAGCTCTCGGGAATAGGCCTAGCCTATCCCAAGAGTAGGATAGGCTATCTGATATTTACAAACATGAACGCTGGCTCCGAGAATGCCTTTTGTAATACAAAAATTACTTTTTTTTATCGCATAAAAATTAGTATAATAGATTATTAGTAAATGCATTATGATTGGCTTAGCAATGACTCAATCAGTGAAGCCACTATCAGTTTCGTATATTAACTCTCTCTCTCTCTCTCTCTCTCTCTCTCTCTCTCTCTCTCCTCTCTCTCCTCTCTTCTCTCCCTCCCTCTCTCTTCTCTCTCTCGTCCCTCTCTCTCTTCTCTCTCCTCTCTCTGTCATGCTTCTCTCTCCTCTCTCTCTGTGTAAAGTCCAATGGAAGTTATATTTGAATTCCAACCTCACCACTCCAACGTCATCACAGAAAGGTGACCCTTTCCGGGTGACACCTTCCTACACTGTCTCCATGGAATCAGCCCAATTCTTTCCACCCACTTCTGAATCTTAATTTGCATTAATTCATCCAAATCCGAAAAGAGTGCAGGGACTCAACTTATGTTTTTGACTTAAATGATACAAAACTTCTAAAACATATTATATAGAATCAAGTTCGCTAATAGTTGCGGTGGTGGTGCGAAAAAAAATGATTGGTGGTTCGGTGAGGAATTATAATATTATATATATATATATATATATATATATATATATATATATATATAATATATATATAATAATATATATTAATATATTATATATATATATATAGTATATATATATATATTATAATATATATATAATATATATATATATATATATATATATATATATATATAATTAACAATATTTAATAAAATTTAAATAAAATATTTTATTGTTAATAACAAACTCATAAAAGAAAAGCACAAATTTTTTCGATGTTAAAGAGAGATACTACTAAAATGCAGACATAATTACCGTTGTAGTTTTAGCCACGTAGTGAAATACTGAACTTCCATTCAAGCGGCTCAGGTTCGATACCATCTCGAAAAAAGAAATATTGGGAGTCGAAATTATGATAATGATTGAGGTGCGAGAAAGTCTGACGTCACGGGTAGGTGGGCAGAGTAATATGAGGAGGTCATCGATCAGTAATTGGTATTATCTTAGTTAATCTGTGTGTTATTAATTAACCAATTTTTTTTAACGATCGTACAAATTATTTATGTTTTTAAATTTTCGGAAGTTTGCTTTAAAATTTCATTTAAACTTGCGGAAAGTTTCCACAGCAAACTTACTGCAAGTCTAACAGGTGTCAACTAGCACGCGTGATACAAATTTGAATCAAACTTGCAGATATCCAACACAATCTTGCATGTTTGACGATTCAAACTTGTCTCATATTTGATACAAGTTTTAAATGCTGTCTGGGTTTTGAGGAATAGGTTTGATTTCCCTAAGGCCTAATCTATGCCCATATTATCTGAGAAAACTACCAATGCCAAAATACTTGCTGTTTACCCACGTTATATATATATATATATATAATACTATAATTATATATACTATATATTATATAATATAATATAATATATATATATATAATATATAATATATTATATAATATATATATATATTATATATATATATATATATATATATATATATATATATATATATGTAAAAGTTACTTAACGGAGACAACTTAATACTACAAATTATTAGAAAGAAAGAAAGTTTTTAAATAAAACATGACATTTTAAGGTGAGAAAATTGAAACATAATATGGAATGAAAAATTTATTTTGTCAATTTTGAGACAGAACTACTTTGAGTCGCGTTATCGAAATAAAAGTTATAATACGGGAGAGGCGTTTTGCGTCCGTTTTCTATGGATTATCTTCTTCATTTTTTGGATAACTTCTTGAAAATATTAGAATAAATATGTGAAGTTGATTTAGATTGTTATTTATTTAACAATGTTAAAGAATTCCATTTTGATACAAGGTCTAAATGGAGAGGCGTAAATTTATGATCGCGGAAAAGATAAAATTTTTAATAATTTTAAGGGTTTTATGTAGATTATAAAGGATAAAAAAATTCTATTCACATGTGCTTACATATATTATATATATATATATATATATATATATATATAGCCTATATATAAGTATATTATATATATACTCCATATATATATATACTATATATTATATATATATATATATATATATATATATGTATATATTATATATATATATATATATTATATATTATATATTATAATATATATATATATATATATATATAATATATATATATATATATATATATATATTATATATGGTCGAGCCTCTAAAGAGCCACATCCTATCCTCAAAAACTACAAGCAGCTTAACCGGGAAAAGGAATACATTGCTGGAATGCTGGTCCAATTTTAGTGCGGAAAATTGTAAAAAAAAAAAAAAAAAAAAAAAATTAAAAAAAATTATCTCAAAAACTACAATAGCTACAGCGAAAAGGAATACATTTTTGGAATCCTGGTAAAATTTTGGATAAGGAAATGGTAAAAAAAATAAAAAAAATAAAAAAAATTATTGTTAATAATTATAGTAATATGATTAGAGAGCCTATTTAGAGACCTTTTATTGGTTACTCGTTAAAATAAATAGACTTTCTATTAAATTTTGCTTTTTTTTTAACTAAAGAATACCCCAGGGTATACCCCCCCGATGGCAGGAGTCCGGGGTCTCTCGGCCCTTCCGGGGAACTACGGGTTAGGATCTAATTCCCCCCCTCCGGTGGAGGGCTCCGGGAACTCCCGCTCTTTGGGTATTTGGGTTGTCGCGGGGGTTCCTCCGCCCCTCCCCTACGGGGTATGGAAACGTCCCCCCCCTGTGTTCCCCGTCGGCTCGAGCCCCCTAAATTGCCGTGTAATACCTTTACAAATAATATATATATATACTATGTCCCAGCACCCCCCCAAAAAAAAATTGCCAATTTTTGTTTAATTTTTTTTTTTTTTTTTTTTTTTTTTACATTTTCTTAACCAATTTTCCAAGGCTTCCATATTTTTTTTTCTTTTCCCTTTAACTTTTGTAGTTTTCGAGATATGATTTTTAATTTTTTAATTTTTTTTTTTCTTATTTTTTTTTTACTAGTTCCTCGTATAATTTTGGCCAGGATTTCAACAAGTGTATTCCTTTTTTCTCGGTAGCTGAAGTAGTTTTTGAGATGTGTATTGTGTCCTTCTAGAGTCTAGCCTATAGTATACTATATATATATATATATATATATATATGATATATATGATATAATTATATATATATATATAATATATATATATATAATATATATATATATAATATATATATAGATTATATTAATATATGGTCAGAGTTTACTTTAGGACAGGCGTGTCAATTAGGAACTACAATGGCTACACAAAACAAATGACTTTTCGTAATCAGCGAAGACTTTTAGTTCAGAAAATGTAATAAAAAAAATAGGAAAAGGCTTAAAATAAGATTTTCCAATTTTAATAATATAAGTAAAATTGTACGATAACAGCCATAACAGCACAAGAGCTCAAAAGTTATTTTTGCCAACTCTGGCGCTCCTTCTATTGCAGAAACGGAAATGGATCAGTTGTCGTACTCTCGTATTGTATTTTATTTACATTATTAAAAATATGAAAATCTTATTTTAAGACTTTTCTATTTTATTAATTGCATTTCCTGAACTAAAATTGTCCACTAATTACAAAAATGTCATTTGGTTTAGTGTAGGATTTGTAGTTCTCTAATTACACGCCTGTCCTAAATATACCGGCATATATATATATAATATATATATATATTATATATATAATATAATATATATATATATATAATATATATATATATATATTATATATATATATATAGGTTGACCAAGAAAGTCCCCTCATACACTTTAGTGGGATAAGGTGTAGATTCTGGCCGCGCGATTTTTTCAGAGTCCGAAAATTTTTATAAGTCAAATGTCGATATAATAAATCGAACGATTACGATTATTTATTCATCTATCAAAGGTATGATCGTATTTTATTTTAGTCAGTTGTAAAGCAGCTTTTGTTGGTGAGGGTTCACAATGAATTTAAACTATTTGTATGAAATTTTCTCTGAAGATTACTCATTGCTTGCGTTTTTACATTTTAATTTGATATTGGAGGAATTTAAATGCAACAAGTTTATATGATATTTGTAATGATGATTCGACTTTACCAGCCTTCTTACAGTATTTTAATTTGATTTTACAAGTAAAAGTTTGCGAAAAATCTCATTCCCACTGTTGTTTAACAAAAATTAGAGTAAAAATGTTAAAAATTTGATGGTAATACAAGAAAAATGTGAATTAATCCGTGATTATATAATATATATATATATATATATATATATATATTATATATATAATATATATAATATATATAATATATATATTATATATATTATATATATCATATATAATATATATATATCTATATAAGTATTTTGGGCAATTTATATCGCAACAGAATTATTCCATTAAAGTAGGGCTGTTGTGGGCTTCCTCATAATCCATTAGGTTAGGGCTAGTTGGGGATTTTATAATCCCCTAGGTTTAGGGCCTAAGTTGGGGCTTTCAAATAAAATCAACATTCAGGTTAGGGCCTAGTTGGGCTTTCATAATCATTAGGTTTAGATAAAGTTTTGTTAGGTTGACACAGATTTACCTATATATATAGTATATATATATTATATTTATATATAATATAAATATATATAAATATATATATATATATAATAGTATATCTAGTATATATATATATCCAATATTATCCATAATATATCGATATCGAGAACGTGGCGCGGAGCCAGAACGTACAACCTTTAACCATAATATATATAATATATATATATATATATATATATATATAATATATATATATATTATTAATATATATATGGTATATATATAAATAATATATATAATATATATAATATTATTATAATAATAATGAAATAACAAAAAAGTAATATATATATATCTAATATATATAGTATATATATATATATAATATATATATATATATATATATATATATATATATATAAATATATATATATCAATTAATTATATATATATGATATAATAATATATATATATTGTATTTTACACGTATCTAATTTACTTTGATTAATATTAAAAGAAAGGAATACCATAGTGTAGACCACGAAGATATCATGAGTCTAGGTCTCTCGGCCTGCCGGTGGACGATGGGGGACTCGTCCCACTCTGTATATATATATATGGTCAGCCCCTAGAGAGCAACAATCCATATCTCAAAAACTACAACAGCTACCCGAGGGAAAGGAATACATTGCTGGAAGGCTGGTCCAAATTTTGGATACGAAAATGTTAAAAAAAAAAAAAAAAAAAAAAAAAAGAAAAAAACAAAAAAAATTATATCTCAAAAACTACAATCAGCTACAGCGAAAAGAAATACATTTTTGGAATCTTTAAAATTTTGGATAGGAACATGTAAAAAAAATAAGAAAATAGAAAATAAATTATTTGTTAATAATTATAAGTAATATGATAGAGTGGCCTATTTAGAGACCTTTTATACGGTACTTGTTAAAATAAATAGACTTTCTATTAAATTTTGCTTTTTTTTTTAACTAAAGAAATCCCCAAGGGTAAACCGCACGATGGTCAGGAGTCGGGGTCTCTCGCCCTCCGTGGAACTACGGGGTAGGACTATTCCCCCCCTCGGGGAAGGGCTCCGGAACCCCCGCTCTTTGGTATTTGGGTGTTCTGCGGGGTTCCCCCCCCCCCCCCACGGGGTATGGAAAACGTCCCCCCCTGTGTTCCCCGTCGGCTCGAGCCCCTAAATTGCCGTGTAATACCTTTACAATAATATATATATATATTATACTATGTCCCAGCACCTCCAACACCACAAAAAAAATAGCCAATTTTAATGTTTATTTTTTGTATCTTTTTTTTTTTTTACATTTTCCGACCAAAATTTTACAGGATTCCAAAAATGTATTCATTTTCGAGCTATTGTAGTTTTGAGATATGATTTTTTTTTTTTTTTGTTTTTTTTTTTTATTTTTTTTTTTTTTTTACCAAGTTTCCCTCGGTAAAATTTTGCCCGGATTCCAGCAAGTATTCCTTTTCCGGTAGCTGTATTAGTTTTTGAGATATGGATTGTGGCTCTTCTAAGGCCTGCGCTATATAATATATATATATATATATATATATATATATAAATATATATTATAAATATTATATATATATATATATATATAATAATATATATATTATAATAATATATATATAATATATATCACTTCATATATATATATATATATATATATATAATATATAGATATATTATATATATATATATATATATATATATATATAATAATATATATATTATATATATAATATATATATATATATATATATATATAATAATATATAATATATATATAATATAATATATACTATATCATGAAGAACGTTTTCTTATCTTCTTATCTAACTGTCAATCACGCGATATAATACCACCCACACCCTGAAATATCATAGTTAATACCCCCGTCTTTAACATGAACATGTTCAATCCAAGATAATTAAATCTGATACTTAATTATGGTATTCAAGTATCTTGAATTAGATTACAATAACTTTTATAATAAAAATTAATAACTTGCTTATAATACCTAGATTAA
>JABUQX010043126.1:30000-43100 GCA_015478945.1 Trachelipus rathkii
AGCCATGTTTTGTTAGTCTTTATTCTCCTTAAGAATTGAGAAGGTATGTTTAGAGCCTTTTCAGAGTTGAGAAATATCCTTCCGGAATGTAATTTGTGAGTGGGATAGATGTTAAAATCATTAACAGTCTAAATGTGAACTGTATAGATAAATTACTTAACAAAATTCTTAACATTTTTATAGATATAGATGCAATCACTTTACATAGATTGGTAAGTATGGATCTATGACTTAATGAACTTTCTCTAACTGGTTTGAAAAATCATTAAGAAATAAAGGAAAGGAATTGTTCTCCTCTCTCTCTCTCTCTCTCTCTCTCTCTCTCTCTCTCTCTCTCTCTCTCTCTCTCTCTCTCTCTCTCTCTTGTATTGATTCTGATATGCGGCATTATTTTTCCTTTATTAACAATAGCAGAAGTTCTATTGCAACTTCCACAATGCTTGAACATTTTTCATCAATGCTTGCGACAAAATCTTTCAAAACAGTCATAACACTTTCAATATGATTATGAGCAATTGCTCTTACTAATAATAGAGACTGCAATGTAGTATATAAGGAAAAGTGAAGGAGAACATAGTTGAAATCATAATTAAATTCATATAACCTATTCTCTCATGATTACAGATTTCAATAGATTTGATATTTTTAAAGAAAATTAAATTACTTGATCCATTTCAAGCTTTCAAGTTTAAACTAGCTTTAAAAACTCCTCTAATTCGTAACAATCCACCCATCTTGTTTCGCATATTTTAGTTAGTTTTATCCATTTCGTTTCTGGAAAAATCTTTAATTTTTTTGGATTAAAATAGTCCACCTTGGTTACCTAAAACATTGCCCAGTTGTGTTCATTCTGCCAATAGGTTTTAATATGTTGTATTCCGCATAAATGTAAACAACAATGAACATGCAATGCTGCTGAATATGTTTGAGGGCTAGAATACCTCTTAAACTTTTTTTTTTTTCATCGTTGTCCAGTCAGAATATCACTATTCATTTCAACCTTTGTTGTACTGCCCCTGTTAAAGATCCTCCTTTTGTGCTTTCAACAGCCTTAGGCTAAACCAAAATATCTTCACAAACCTCAAATATATTTTCCTTATTTTTATTAATATCTACTTTTAAATTGCTTTTGATATTATTTTTATTGTTCTTATTAATTAATATTAATAGACTTAAGCTATAAAAAAAAATTTAGATAGCTTAAATAATTTCCAGGGGGTTCAGCCACCCTCACCTCCTTAAGGCCTAATATATATATATATAATATAATAAATATCGATAATATATATATAATATATATTATATATCTATATAATATATATATAATATATATATATATATATATATAATATATTATATAAATAATATATATATAATATATATATAGTATGTTGTTGTATACATGTATTAGTGTACGTATGTAATGTATTATTTTCATTTTGGATTTTTGATGTTGTATGTATGCATGTGGTGTGTGTGTATGCGCGCGCGCGAGTGTGTGTGTGTATGGGATAGACTAAACTGAATGTCACCCTTAAATTTTCTGTCATTCAAAATGTTCAGTGCCTCTTACAAATCATCAAATCACTCGCCATTACTTACGAAAACGACTTCCTCGTTCAAATCCATCAAAACTCAATAATTTTCCAACTCAAAATTAATGCACATTCGCTCTCCAAAATAATAATAATTAATATAATATATATATATATATATTAATATATATAGTATATATATATATATATATATAATAATATATATTATATATATATATATAATATATCTATAATATATATCATATATATAATATTATATATATATATATAAAATAATATATATATATATGTATATATATAATATATATTATATTATATATTATATATATATTATAATATATATAATATATATAATATATATATTATATATTAATATTAATATAATATATATATATACTATATGTATTAATATTATATATAATATATATTATATATATTAATATATATATATATATAATATATATATAATATAATAATATAATATATAAATATTATATTATATATTTATATCTATCTAATACATTTTTAACATACTATAATACCGTATATATATAATACTATACATATATATATATATTCCGTATATATATATATATATTATATATATTAATATATATATATATTCATATATATATATATATATAATATATATATAATATATATAATATATATATATTAATATAATATATATTAATATATATATATATATATATAATATATATATATATATATATATATATATATATATATGCGTGAAGTGACCGTCACGCCAAAAGCTGATTTAAGCAACCGTGGCACATTGTTATTTAATTTCGTTGATGACACATTTGCCAGTGTCACACTATTTATCAATGTTTTCTTCTTTCTTTCTTAAAGATTCGTGCATACAACACACAGACGCACACACACACACACACAACTAAGCACACACACACACACACGAACTCAACACACACACACACACAACAGACACACCACCACCACAGCACATCACAGAATATGGAACCTTATTCTCTCACACACAACCAGCAACTTACCCTCTCATACAGACACAATCTGGTAAATTTACTTCACATGCTACACAATCTGACAACTTTTACTCTCTCACACACACTGTCGGCAACTTTACTCCTCTGCGTAACACCTCAATATTCCAGGGATACACCTTCACTATTCCGATTCCTCAGGGAAGACGTTGTCATATTTTTAAAAATATTCTATATTTTTATAATACAAAGAAGTAGGAATTTCCATAAATAATAATAATAATAATAATAATAATAATAATAATAATAATAATAATAATAATAATAATAATAATAATAATAAAATAATAATAATAATAATAATAATAATAAACAGCATCATTAGCAACAACGAACAACACAACAACAACAAACAACAACAACAACACAACAACAATCAACAACAACAACAAACAACAATAATAATAAAAAATAATAATAATATAATAATAATAATATAATAATAATAATAAAATAATAATAATATAATAATAATAATAATAATAATTTTAATATTATTATTAAAATAATGATTATTAATTAATTATTATCAAATTATTATTATTATTAGTAGTAGTAGTAGTAGTAGTAGTAGTAGTAGTGTACAGTAGTAGTTAAAATATTAGTTTGCATAGTACATATTCATGTAAAATACTTAATAAAGTAATTTTGTCACGTCATATAATAATACTATAAATCTAAAAATCTTACTCAACAATATATATTAATAATATATATATATATATATATCTTAATTTCTTTATATATACTTATATATATATAATATTATATATAATATATATATATATATATATATATTATATATAAATATATATAGAATATTATATATAGTATATATAATAATATATATATCATAATATATATATATATATATATATATATATATATATATATATATCCTATAAATTATATATATATTATATATATAATATTATAATATAATATAATAATTATATAATATATATATATATATATCTAATAATATATAATATATATATATATATATCATTATTCTTACTTTAGCTCCCCAGAAAGGCATTTATTTACCCGCCTGTTTAGATATCGTAGCCCCTCTCTCCTCCCTCTCAATCCACGAAGCAGCCATTTCTTCCATTTCTTCTCATTTCCACGATGTTCGAGAAGCGGAGCCTCGCCAGCACCACCTCAACTTTGGCTCTCCAGTTTCATCTCGGCCTCCCCCTCGGTCTCCTACCTCCAGGCCTCCACTCTCAAGACCTCATCGGAACTCTGCTCTCTCTCATCCTCTCCGGATGTCCCAGCCACCTCAGTTATCCCTTTTCTATCTTACTTCTCATCGCACATACCCCTGCTCTCTCTCTCTCCTCCTCTCTCTGTCTCTTCTATAACTCTAGATAGACTTTTTAAATCTTTCTCTCTCTCTCTCTTCTCTCTCTCTCTTATAGTTCATTCCTAATACTCTCTCTTCTGCTCTTTCTTAGCATTACCCTCAATGGCTTCATCTCCGCTGCCTGTATTCTGCTTCTTGTATCTGTGTTTGCTATCCACCTCTCCGCATCATACATCAATGTGGGCGTCAAAATATTCTCGAAAATATTCTCCATCTTCACCCTCCAAAAAGCGATATCATCGGCGTATGCCAAAATACTACATTCATTGTTCTTATCCGATCCTGCTTTAAAAATTACTTATAACCTCTATCTAAGTATGCAATAAGCAACACGGGCCGATACCACACTCCCCAGCCTCACTTAAATGAAACCACTTCTCATTTTAATGGCCCATCCTCGCCTTGCATTTACGCACCTCGTACATGCTCTTGATTGCGTTTATCATTCTCCCCGAAATCTATATCCTCCTCCAGACATCCCCCACAACCCATCTCTTGCTACCTATCAAAGGCTTTTGTAATCCACGAAGGCTACACTCAACCCAACATTCAATTCCCATGTCTTCTCTACAATCTATTTAAAATAAAGACCAGATCCGTTGTTCAGCTATTCTTCACGTACCCATGCTGCTCCTCTCCCAACTATGCTTCTATCTTCTCACTCAATCTTCTCTCTATTATTTTTTCATATACCTCTACTGTATGATATATCAGGGATATGCCCCCGTAATTTTCACAAATGCCATAATCTCCCTTTCCCTTAAATTCGCAAGATTAATTATTCTTCCCGTTCCTTCCTGCACTCTCCACTCCTCCAGCACCTCCCACAGCTATACGATACCTTTTTGTTGGGCCCCGCCTCCCTCCCCAGCCTATCACCCACCACCAATCTCACCGAGTGCCATCCATTTTTCATGCTCGCAACAGCCTCCTCGAACTCCTGCTCCGTGAACTCCTTTCTCCACCACCTCTTGTATCCGCAAATCATCCTCTTCTCCCAGCATTCTGCTCTCCCTCTCCACGCTCAACATAAGAACTCAAAATATCCAGTCCCGTCTCTCTTTAGTCCTCGCGTCGCACCAATACATCGTCTCTCCCATTTTTAATGTTATTTAGCTTCTTTTGATCCTTCCTGTATGATCTAGCTATGCCATACAGCAAAGATTTATTTCCTCTTTGATCTTCCTCCAACCTCTTCCTCAGCTCCCTTCAACTCTCTCTTTCTCTCCGCTCTTCTTTTCATTGTTTTTGCTTCATTTCTTGAGATTACATTACTCCCTCTCGCTTCCGGTGTCCTTCTCCTTAGCCATGTTCTCACCTTTTTTCATTTTTGTTGTTTTATCGCTTCTCTTACCTCTCCGTCCACCACGGTGTATGTCTCTCTTTCCTCTTCCCATCCATTCCTCCCAACCAACATTCATAGCCCTTCTTTCAAACCCTCCTCAAATTTTTGCCCACTACTCCTCTCCAGTCTCCCCACATTCGCTCCTTTTTCATTTATCCTTCTTTCGTTTTCTGTTCTTGTTTCTTGGTCTCTTAGACTCGTTATCTTTATGATCTTCTTATACACAGAGGATGTTTTCTGAAGTGTTCACTAAAATCTTCGCCACTTCACGTTGGTCACTATTCTCTTATCTGATGAAATGAAATTATCTATCACCACCGATCTCTGGTCAAAACTCTCCGTATTCTGGTTTATATATAACTCATATATATGTATGTTTCTCAATGTTTAAAAAAGACATGCATTATTTTAAGGTTATTCCTGACACACATATGTATCAATCACTCATCTTCCAAATTTCTCACTTTCTCTCCAAAAGATCTAATGAACTCTTCCACTCCTCCTCTCACTCTCTTCCCACTCTGCATTAAAATCTTCCATCATCAGAGTCACCGCGTTTTCATCTGCTCCATACACCTTTTCCAGTTTTTGTTTCAAGGTATCCTTCTCTTCTTGTGCTCATCCCTTCTGAGGAGCGTACACCTGGAAGAATTTTTGCTTCCCAGCTTCTGTGCACACTGTACATACCATCAATCTCTCATTGATCAGCCGCACCTCTTGTATGTAAGAAGACAACCTCGGTCCAATGAAAAAGCAACTCCCTGTCTGTATCCTCCTCACACCTCTCCCATATCTCTTCCACTCTCTCCACCCCCAATTCTCGTCTCCGCCATACCCAGGACGTTTAAATTTCTCTCCCTCGTTATCTCCAAAATCTTCTTATCTCTATAAGTAGCTATATTCAAGCTACTCATTTTAAATACGGTCAAATTTGTGTTCCGTTTGCGGTTAAAGAGTTGTCCCTTTTGAATCCGACCTGTTTCCGAGGCTACACTCGGAGAATTGCAAGCGAAATTTTTTCACCACATCGGCTTGCTAGGCCTGTCTGTGAACCCTCTTCCTTTATCCGGGCGTGGGACCGGCATGAGCTTCTAGATGTTGTTTTCCCATGTGGAGTGTCATATATATATATATATATATATATATATTATATATATATATAATATAATAATCTATATATAATATATATATATATATATATATATATATATATATATATATATATATATATATAATATTATAATATATAATTAGGGTGGCCCTCAACTATAGGTAATTTTCCGATTGTTCCAATCAACAAAAAAAAACGGGCTGGGCAAACTGGACAACTGCTAGGCGACAATCAAACCCCTTGAAGCTGGAACATAGTATACGCAACGATTAAATCCGTTCAAAAGCGGTATACTCTTCCCTATCTCGATATTTTTTTCCTTCTTAGAAAAATTTATGTGGACACATCCATGCAACTCCAGCAATTGTTTAAAAACACTCTTAATCAAATCTCCCAAAAGTTAATTCGAAAAATTCCTGAAATAACATGAAAAAATTACGGTTAGTTTTTTTTAATAACGCACACAGCTTCTATAAGAGAAATGCATTTTTATCTACAGCAATAATTTCTATAAAATCAAAACATAGTGTGAACAAACGAACATTGAACATTATTTTTTCTTAAGGGAAGATTTAGCATTTGTAAAACAAATTGTTTCTCAGTTTCATCTTTTGTGAGAATGTTATTGTATTCCTGAATGAGTTTGACACCTCTTTCTGCAACGTCATTTACAACAACTGTCTTCTAAAGTTTTTTAATTCCACTTTTGCAACCAGGATCACTTTTCCATGTTGAAGGGTCTTTGTCGAGGAAATTGGTGCTGATGGAAAATCTTGTGAAGAAAGTTTTTGAATGAGGAGTTACAAAAGACGAAAACTCGATGTTTGTAAAGGAAGAAAAATCATTTTGGTTCAGAATGTATCTTCAGTTAATTTTTTTCCTTCTTCTTCTTCTTCTTCTTCTTCACCTTTGTCTTCTTCCAGCATAATTTGTGCCATATTTGTCTTAACCGCTGTTGGAACATTGTCATCAAATAACAACTTGAGATGGTTGGAATTTGTTTTTCAGCAGCAGCCTTACTGATTTATGGATCAACATCCTGATAATTTATCAGTTGACGCATGAATATGAAATCATGCTAAGGTGCTTTAATTGCTTCTGATGGCAGAAACCAGGATTGAACGTACACTCGACCAAGAAAGATACATATTCTTCTTAAAGAGTTCTATCTATGAGATAACTGAACGATCTTGAAACAGGTATATCTTGAATGCATAAATTGACTTTGTCACCCACCTAGCATGATTTACGGCTCCTGGTATACGAAACGATATCCCATTCATCGGAATGCAGCCAAGAAAGATCATCGTTAACTCCAACAATTCTCGGTAATCATCTCGCTGTTGAAAGGTGGTGTTCAAGAAATCTGAGAATGGTAGAGCGGACATCATCAGGTACTTCACTGCAACCAGTTCATGTAAATGTTTCTCTAAATCTTTTGAAAAGCTTATCTAATTCAATTAATGAAAAATCTCAAAACAGCTCCTCAAAACTAACTAAAAAATGCGATGACAGCAAGAGAGGTACAACAGGTCACGAATAAACAAATTTTCTAGATTTGGAAAAGCACCATTTGCTATGCTCATTGCTACCGCATCACATCAAAGTGCCTGAATTTTGTCGTTCATACCAAACTTCTCCACTGCTTGGTAAACAGCCATGGCTTGCTCTTCTCCTGAAGATGTTGGGATTTCAGGGACTCCCAACAATTGCTCCATACCTTGCAAAGTTACTGTTATTACCAGTCTGTCAACCTTTTCAACACCTGTGAATGCTGGGAGCAGCTTTCCTTCCCAGGGCAACACTAATTCTTGGCAGTCGTTTAGGTTAAATTTATGCTTAATTTCTGTGTGTTTCCCTTCTCTAAATTTTTTTTAAGTCGTTGGAAAGAAGTGAGATTTATTGCCAGGTTTTCATTATCACTCTCGAAAACTTATGCTGCAGCCATTAATATATAAACTCCATTTCTACCAATGATTTTGCACCTACAAAAACTTCAGTGAGACAGGGAGTAAAAAACTGCAAACTGCTGAGGTTGTTGCTGTTGTTGGTATTTGCAGAACGATGACAGATGTTATGGCTGCTTGATGTTGAGTCATCAGTTTTTCATGTAGCAAACTGATGAGTAGCAGAATGTTGTTCCATTTATTTGAAGGTTCTTTTTATTCTGGAAGCTTCCATTGAAGTCTGGTACAGTGCTCTCTCTTCCTTGTGGTTTAGTCTTTGATCTACACCAACCATGAAGCCATGTCGTCCTTTTTGGCTCTGAAGCATTACGAAATTATTATCTTCTTCATTTTTCATATGTCCCAGAGCATCTGAATGAGCTATGTCAAAGAGATCGTTCATGATTTAAAAAAAAAAAAATAATAATCTTTTTTCTTTTTCCTTTCATGCAGTTCTAGTCAAATTTTCTGCAAACGCTTGCATTCATCATAAAGTTTGAGTAACTTATCAAAGCAGTGGTCAGTTCTTCTAGCAGCAATTAGAACTTTTTGCCAAAAAAAAAAGGAAACTTTTTGAATCACCAATGCTGCACTTTCCTTCGTTGTAAAATTTGCAACTCTTAAATTGTAGAAAAAACGCTTAAAACTTGCCTGTTCGAAGGTAGTTTGGCTCCGACGATTTGATTGGAAATGTAGCCAACAAGAGTGACATAAAAATAATTTCTTGACGTGTGACGAACTACCTGGAGAAGTTGATGACATTTAATAAGTGTAGGAAGAGCACATCACAAAAGTCACTTTACACTAGCAGCACAAACAGTTCTGAAACAATAATTGAAAGATCATTCATCAAAGACATATTTGATTGAAAAATAAGGGAATGTAGCACATAACATAAAAAAGGAGAGGTTATAAAATAAGTTTATATAATAATATAAATTTATCTAATAATAATAATAATAATAATAATAATAATAGTATAAGTCCTATAATATTAGCATAAGTTTATTTAATAATATTAATGAAAAATTGCATAGCATAACTCACACGGGGAAACATTTGGTGATTTTTCATATTAAATCAGCAATAGCAAATCACATGCTATCGGAAAAAATTCGCATGCTAATTAAATTAATGAAAACTCGCATTAATTTCCATTACTAGTGCTTACAAGTGATTACAAATAAAATAAGTAAAAGAATTTTTTAATCTGTAAAAATGTCTTTCCGGGGAAAATTTCAAAACTTTATGGTCGATGAGGGTCGCCTCGCAGTTGTCCGATTGAGCTAAAATTTTGCATAGGTCGTTTTTATGTTGATTGAAATAAACAAAATAGGGGTTGGGGGGGGAAGCAAAACCTTTTTGAAAAGGTCAAAAAAATAAGGGCCCCTCTAATATATATATAATATATATAATATATAAATATTTATGCAAAATTAATAACAACAGTATAAGTAAACGAATAAATATAATATAATTTTATATTTGAGCTGCAGGTAACATCCGCATCTGCATCCGCACAAGATTAAAGAATCCGCACCGCATCGCTCCGCCTTGCCCTCGATGTTATTGTCGAAATTTGATTAAAGCAATTTATACAAAAATACTTAAGATGAATCTGAAAAAGAAAATGAAAATAAAAATGAGTCGAAGGCAATTCAAAAACGCTTGATATCCATATCTTAATGTTACAGCCAAAGCATTCCCTCGCGTGGAATGAAAGAAGTATGCTCAACAGGACCCTCTTGCTTCCTACGTCTCATTCGTATTCCAAAGTTAACCATTCTTATTAATGTGGAAAATGACAATATTATCACACTCCTTAAGTTGAAACCATTTGAAGAAAACCACCAAGAAAAATCTAGCGCCTCTACAACCTTCTGTCTCCAGTAATGTCATTAATCTCAACGCTATGGAAGCATTTTGAACCATCTCAAATGAAAATGATGACGGTTTAAAAAGAATGAAAGATATAATTAAAAGATTAAAAATTATTAAAAGATATTAAAAGATAAAAATTAAAATAGAGCTAGAAAAACGCTTTGGTTCTGTGGAACTAATGAACCTTCATAAACTATTGGCAACTTACTACATTCCCCGCTTATAACGGCCAAGCTTTTTTTTGTAACAATATTGAGAAAACAAGTTCATCGTTACTTTGTGTTGCATGTGAAAAAACTTCAATCAGGAACAGTCTATTAATTCGCACCCATTAAAAGAAAAAAACACGAAATCTACAGAACCAACACGTTTACAAGTAAAATCAATAACAGATTCACTGGAAGAATTTCTACAATCAGTAGTGATAAAGCAAACACATGCCATTACCAACCAAAATGTAATGTAAATGATGAAACTATCACCAAGAAAAACGATTAAGATTCAAATGATGCCCAATCACTTGGTGGAAAAGTAAGCAAATATTTACCCCACGCTTGATTAACGCAAGAATACTTGCCTGTCCTCCAACTTATGCTTCAAGTTCGAGAGTATTTAGCAAATCTCTGCAGAAAAGGCAGAAACATTGATGTTTCTCAAGCCCCACCTTCCTGATTTGGAATTCCAATATACTAGTGCAAAAAGTATATATTCCATTGTAAAATCTCTTTCATTAAGAGCGAAGGTTGGGAAAGAGGGTGGTGGGGTGCATTTGAGTTGGGTCCAGTCCCGTACCCTGGAATCACAATTAATATACATATTTTGCATATTATACGATATATATATTATATATATATAATATATATTATAATATATATATAATCCTAATATATATATATAATATATAATATATATTCAGTTTTAGCCACACTTAATATAATTGTTTTACCAGGGTACGGGACTGGGACCCAACTCAAAATGCACCCCACCAGCCTCTTCCTAACCTTCGCCTTAATGAAAGAGATTTTACAATGGATATATACTTTTGCAACTAGTATTGGAATTCAAATATAGGAAGGTTGGGCTTGAGAAACATCAATTTTTCTGCTGAGGCCCAACATTGCTAAATACTCTCGAACTTGGAACATAAGTGGAGGACAGGCCAAGTTATTCCTTGCAGTTTAATCAAGCGTGGGTTAAATATTTGCTTACTTTCCACCAAACTGATTGGGTCATACATTTGAATCTATCGTTTTTCTTGTGATAGTTTTCAATCATTTACATATTTTGGTAATGCATGTGTTTCTTTATCCCTACTGGACTGTAGTTCTTCCAGTGAATCTGTTTATGATTTAACTTGTAGAACGGGTTGGGCTGTAGTTTCGTTTTTTTTTCTTTTTAATGGTGGCGAATTAATAGACCGTTCTGAGATAAGTTTTCACTGCAACACACAAAGTAACGATTTAACATGTTTAATATTGTTACAAAAAAACTGCCTTTATAACGGGATTTAGGTAAGTTGCAATAGTAATGAAGTCTAGTTTCCACAGAACAAACGTTTTCCAGCTCTTATTTTAATTTTATCTTTTAATATCTTTTAAATTTTAATCTTTTAATTAATCTTTCATTCTTTTAAACCGTCATCATTTTCATGTTGAAGATGGTTCACAATGCTTCCTTAGCGTGAGATTAATGACATTACATCGGAGACAGAATTGTAGAGGCGCCTGATTTTTGTGTTCTTCAAATGGTTTACAAAAGCTTAATGGAGTGTGATAAGCTGTCATTTTCCACATTTAAGACTGTTAATTTAGGAATACGAACTTGGCGTAGGAAGCAAGAGGTCCTTTGAGCAATACTTCTTTCTATCACGAGTTGGAATGTCTTTGGTAACATTAAGATATGAATATCAAGCCGTTTTTTGAATTGCCTTCTTTTATTTTTATTTTTCAATCTTTTTTCAAAATCTTAAGTATTTATTATAAAATTCTTTAACAAATGTCGACAATAAACATCCGCAGGGCAAAGCGCGGATGCGGATGCGAGCGGATCTTTTAATATTGTGCGGATGCAGAGTGCCGGATGTTAACCTGCATCACTAATTATATTAAATATATATATATATAATATATATATATATAATTATATAAAATATATATACTATATATTATATATATATATATATATATTAGATAGAGGGCCCTATTATTTTTGTCCTTTCTAAAAGTTTAGCTCCCAACCCCCTATTTTGTTTTTCAATCGACATAAAAACGACCTATGCAAAATTTTAGCTCAATCGGACAACTGCGAGGCCGACCCTCATCGAAACCAGAAAAGGTTTTAAAATTTTCCCGGAAAGACATTTTTCCAGATTAATCAATTCTTTTACTTATTTTTTTGTAATCACTTGTAAGGACTGGTAAGGAAATTAATGGGAGCTTCATTAATTTAAATAGCATGCGAATTTTTTTCCCAAAAGCATGTGATTTGTTATTGCTAAGTTAATATGAAAAATCACCAAATTTTCCCCGAGTGAGTTATACTATGCAATTTTTCATTAATATTAATTATGAAATAAACTTATGCTATATTATAGGATTATATTATTCATTAATATATTATTATTATTATTATTATTATTATTATTTTCTATTACTTTCTTTTTTCCTATTATTATTATTATTATATTATTTTATTATTAGTATTAATTATTATTATTATTAGATAAACTTATTTTATAACCTCTATATGTACTTCGTTTACTTATCTTGCAATCAAATATGTCTTTGATGAATGATCTTCAATTATTGTTCAGAATGTTGTGCTGCTAGTGAAAGTGACTTTGCGAG
>JABUQX010043127.1:0-25000 GCA_015478945.1 Trachelipus rathkii
TGGTGTCAGGCTTCTGAATGTAATCAAAAGTATGTATGTCTTTAGTGAAGCGTTTGTAAGAATAAAGGGATTGGAAAGTGAGGTGAATGGTGGAGTGAGGCAGGGATGTTATGTCTCCTTGGTTATTTAATTTGTATATGGATGGGGTATGAAAGAGTTAGAGGTAGAGTTGGCAGGAGAACGTTTAGATGATGGAGTAGTGGAGGGTGCTGCTTATATGCATGATTTGGTTTTGTCTGGTGAATTTGAAGAGTGTTTGAGAGGATTGGAAAGGATTTGGCAGCATGTGTAAGAAGGGGATTGAAGGTTAAAAATGTAGATATGAGTGGTGATGCAATAGTTGGGGAGTAAGGAAAGTCCCCGCTGTGTGAAGTTTTGTTAGATTGTGAGCAATTGGAATGAGTATCACATGTTGGATGAAAAGAGATCGCATGGTGCAATGTAGTAGGAAAGCTGTGAATGGTAGGAAGGTGGTAGTGCATTAATTTTCTTGGTGGATATCAAAAAGGTAAGTCTTGAGGAACTAGGGTTTTTGCACAGAGTGTAGGTTGTTGGTGTTTGTATAGTTGATGAAACTGTGGTGTGGTAGAATAATCGGATTAGAGCAGTATGTTCGATTTAATCATAGGGACGTGTTTAGGTGTGAGAAGATGATAAATGAGTAATAACGCATTATGCAGTTGTTTCTGTGAAGAAAGATGTAAATGAGGGAATAAACAGGTGTGTTATTAAGATGATTTGGTCATATGGGAAGGATGAGATGGTCAGCTGGTTAAGCGGATTTATAATGAAGTGTCAGCCTGAAACTACCGATTCGGTATGCAAATGAAGAAAAGGTTGATGAGTGGACTTTTAGAACTAAACCCAAGTGGTATGGTTTCTCAAACATACTAGATGCGGATAATTGTAGTGAATGGTGGGTTTTGTGAGGGGATATGGTGCGGACCTGGCAAGGAATGAACATACCATTAAGTGATACCACAGCTATGGTCGTCGCTGTTCCGTGACCCGACGGGTTGAATTTTTTGACTGAGATGAGCTCTCACTTAGGGAATGAAGGGGAAGGTAGGGGAGGGG
Source organism: Trachelipus rathkii (assembly GCA_015478945.1). Lineage (NCBI taxonomy): Eukaryota > Metazoa > Arthropoda > Malacostraca > Isopoda > Trachelipodidae > Trachelipus > Trachelipus rathkii. Next base: position 1,078 of record JABUQX010043127.1, read on the forward strand.
GCTTTTCTTTCGACTTACGTCATGCTCTTATACTTAACAATCCTATTTCACTAACAGTTATGGCACTTCCCTTATCTAGTGGGAAGTAAAGGAAGTAATGAAAGAAAGAATATTATTATTATCTATTATTATTATTATTATTAGCAATCTCTTTGAGAATTTTTAACTCTGAAAATTATCTTTCATTTGCTGAAGAAAACAAAAGAAAAGATTCAAAAGTACATTTCGATTCAGATGAAGAAAAATTTTTGGCTAAACTTTTGGCATCAAAGTTTCCGTTGGTGCGGATCAACAAGTTGAGTGACAAGGAATTAAAGGTATTTTGCACAACTAGTTTTGTCTTTAGATTTTGCTGAAATCAAATTTTATTTTTCTAAAAATGTTTTTCTTGTTTCGTTTTTTTAGTTTGATGAATCTGTTCCTTCCATTGTGGATAAAATTTAAGATTTTCCTTCTTTCAATCATTACAGTTATCTCTTTCTTCTCTTCTCTAATCAAATTTATCTCATCACATATTCTTTTTTGTGGACCAGTTCTAAAAAAGAAAAAGAAAATTTCTCAAAAAAAATGAAAATAATTAAAAATAAATAAGTAATAAATAATAATAAAGGCAATAAATAAAATAAATAAATAAATATCATCATCATCGTCACCATCCACCTTCTTTCCCAGATTGGGGAAAATTATCCACCTAGGGTTTCACGAGACTGCGACGACCTCACTGTGTTATCTTGTCAATGTGGGGTTTATCCCTTGCGCCCCACAACCATACCCCTCACAAAACCCCCCCGTTCTTTCTGTTATGCACCTTTCTTCTCGCCTCTGCCGAAACTCCATTTTCTCTCTTCAGGCTTCTTTAGTGACTTGATTCGGACTTTTTCTTCGGTTTCCCTCCCAGCCAGCGATTCCAGCATCACTCAACACCTTAATATCTCTTGAAGCCAAGTGGATTATATCCATCTTTGATATGACCAAACCTTCTCATGATGTACTAACTCGTTTATTCTATTCATTTACGCCTTTCTTCACAACCACCCAACTCTCTAATGCGTTCATACCTCATTAACTCATTTCAATTCTTCTCACACCTAAACGCCCCTAAGATTGTCCATCTGACAATTGTAAACTTAGATCTATACCTCTTATTCAAGACTATAGTTTCACTATATACAATTAACACTGATAACAACATACCCTCATGCAAACCATGCACTCAAGACTTAGTCCTTTACTACCACCAGTCACCTTCCTACCATCCACAATTTTTCTTACTACACTATGCATCGTCCGTTTCCTTTTCATCTAACATATATCCTAAATATTTAAACCTAAAGATACCTTGTTTCTGGTTGCTTAATCTCTACATACTTCACACCGTTGTCTCCCCTCACTCACTACCATAGCCTTACTTTTATCTACATTTACATTCCAAACCTCTCCTTTTACACCCCTGCCAAACCCCTCTACCATCTTCTCAAACTCTTTCAGATTCGCCACACAAAACAATCATCCGCATATAATATGTAGGGCACCTCTGCTCTCTTCCATTCTCCATTCATTCTTAACCACGCTTTCCCTTCCACCCGTCACTTCTAATTCATTCATAACCAAATCCATATACATTGAATAGACACGGAGACATTAAACATCCTGCATCCAACTCGTTATTTAATATCAACCAATCACTGTCACTTCATTTATTTTTACACACGCTTCACTATCGTCAAACATAATTTTTGATTCCATTCGAAAGCTTACCACCAACACCTATATACGCTAACATGCCACAAAGCTTCCCCATTAATCCTCATACAACTGTTCCAAATCCATAAATTAAATACAATAGTATTATGCCATTATAACAAAGTAATCTCTGAAGTCATTTATACCTTGTCACATTCTTCGATAGGAAGACAGAAAAAGGAATAATATTACTGAAGGATGGAGCGTATGAATAGTCGAGGTTCCCACCCTTAATGTGTTGCTTGAATAATAAAGTGTTTTTGAAGGAAGTTTGAAGTAGGGCTATCTTATCATTGACCTTCATTAGGTTTGAGCATTGGTGCAATGTTGACCAACTTTTCGTTGACCTTCATCCAGACTCCCCTGAACTGCAAATCCTTTCATGTTAACGTGTTACATTAACATGAAAGAAACTTAGAAATGTTCATTCCTTTCCCAGTCGAAAATTGTACCCTTTTTTATATACTGTAATTGAAAAAAGGCTGAGTGAACCTTTTGGGAACGTAAGTATGGGTGAAACGCGGTACCTCTGAAATGAAAATGAAATATAGATTTTAAAAAGTGTGAAGGGGTTTCCCATCTAAATAAAAATTCATTATTTTATGATGTTGACTTTTAAAGACATTACAACTGGATCAAAATAGTGACACAAATTGGGATAAACTTTAAAGGGATAAAAATAAATTGAAACAACGGAAAAATAAGTCAGAATAGAATTAGAAATAAAATAAATCAGAAAGAAATTTAAGTTGATTTAAGTGACTGAAGATCTCGTGTCAGAACTAATTTTTTTCGGACTCTGCACCACAAATTGGAAATATAAACTGTTAGAAAAAGTTGGACAAGTTTTTTATCAACTAATATAATATCCACCTGAGGGGTGTGAAGTAGGTAACAATAAAAAAAATTAATTTTGTAACACTAAATTATAAATTTTTCTTTGATTTCAAATGTCTTTCTTATTGTATAGTTAAAATTGTTGTTACTACTACTACTAATGGTTGCTACTACTACTACTGATTCCCCAATGGAAAATATTTCCGTCTTTTTTTTTTTAATTTATAATGTTAGCGTAATATTAAAGTCTTTTTCCTATAGAACATAGGAAAAAAATTAAAAATACTAATAAGTATAAGAACACTTATTACCTCACTATGCATGAAACAAACGGAGGGAAATCCTTCTTCAAATATGTCGTCACTCCATTTCCTGTAAATATAAAAATACATTGGATAATTTAGTGGATTTATTCATGCAGTATGTTAAGATGGATAATCTTAAGGATATGTTATGTTACGTGTGAGAAAAATTGTTAAAATTTAGAGTTAGGGAGCATAGATAGCGGTGTGAAGATAGGCATGAGTGAGAAAATCAGTGAGAGTATATTAAGATGGTTTGGTCATATGAAAGGGATAGATGATAGTCTGGTTGGTTGGTTAAGCCGTTCTATAGAGGTGAGTGTTTTGGGAATCGATCGGTGGTTCGGAGACCTAACTAAAAGTGAATTGAGTTAGTAGAAAGAGGAATGTAAATTTGACAAGCAAGAAGAGTGGTGCTTAATAGGAGTGAATGGCGGGGTTTTGTGAGGGGGTGTGGTTGATATTGGCGCGGATGGTTGTTGGCATAGTGGAGTAATATCTTTAATCTATGTGGTTGAGCTACTTTTTTTTATTTTTTTTTTTTTTTTATACCAACTTGGCATTCAGTGATGGGATTTTTTTAATCCATTAATTGCCAGGAAATATTTTAAAATAGCAAATAAAACTGGTTATAAAATAAAATGTACTTGTGTATTGTGCATTAACGAATTATCAACAGCAAGCGATGCTATTAATAATCGTACAAAATGTGTGTGTGTGTGTATTAGATGTTTTTTTCATTGGGAGTCGGGAGTCGTAATTCAGTTTTAAAATATCGACTCTTAGAGTCGAAGTCGGGAGTTGGTTGTTTTTAATATCGACTCTGGGAGTCGGAGTCGGAAGTCGATTTATTTTTTTTCGACTCCCCATCCCTGATATATATATATATATATATATATATATATATATATAATATATATATATTATTATATATATCTATATATATATTATATATATAATATTATACTATATACTATATATATATTATATATAATTACATATATATATATATACTGCCTTTTTCTCCCTCAAGACTGGGGGGTAAGGTGGTACCATGCATCGGAAAAGAAAGCAGTAGGAGAATATGAACAATGTCGAAGAAAAGCCAGCCTTCCACCCTCTGTCACATTAATCAGATGAAAACTCGTCACAGACAGAAATTCCACCCTAGAGCTTCATGGGTCCGCGACGGACGCTCACTATGGTAAATCGCCAATGTTTGGGTTCATCCCTTGGGCAAAGGTGGTGTCATCAAATATGCCCCATACAAAAACCGCCTTCTCTCCTATCATGCACCTTTAATCTCGCCTCTGCCAAACTCATTTCTCTCCTTCAGACTTTCGTTCACCGACTCAATCCACTTTCTCTTCGGGCTCCCAGCCGTCGTTCGCCAACACACTCCCAACTATACATCTGCTTAACCAACGACTAATCATTCATCCTTTTCCACATGCAACTCTCAACATCTTTCATTTAATTCTTCTCATTTATCCACCCTTTCTTCACACCACACAACTCTCTAATACGTTCATTCGCTCATTTTGATAAATTCTTAAGTCACACCTAGCATGCCCCTAGATTGTCCATCTGAAACTTGAACTTTAGATCTATACTTCTTAATTCGCAGACATAGTCTCACTATATCAATACAGCAGATAAGAACATACCTCACTGTAAGACCTATCGGACTCAAGACTTAGTTCTTTACATCCAATACCAAAGATTTAATTGCACAGCAAGCTTCCTGCATTTCACAAACTTTCCTACTACACTCTGGCATACTTTTTTTCCCGGGAAGATTGGGACGTAAGGTGGGCGCTACAAGCATCGGAAAAGGAAAAGCAGTAGGAGAATATGACAAAATTCGAAAAAGAAAGCCCAGCCTTAACCGCCCCCTCTGTACCATTACTTAGTGAAATCGTCAAGCAGTCAGAAAATCCATCTAGAGCTTCAGCGGAACCAGCGACGGACCCTCACCTATGTAAATGTCAGTGCTAAGGGTTCATCCTTCGGCCCGCAGGGGGCACAACCATACCCCATCGCAAAACCCCGTCATTCACTCCTATTAAACACCTTTATTCTCGCCTCTGCCAAACTCACTATTTCTCTCCTTCAAACATTCGTTTAATGATGGACTTAAATCCACTTTTTCTTCGGTCTTTCCCAGCCGGCCGGTTCCCAACCCACTCACACTATACTTTCTCTTAAACCAACCGACCTATCATTCATCCTTATCCAACATGACCAAGACCAGTCTCAACATACTTTCATTTATTCCTCATTAACAGCCCTTTCTTTCAACCACACAATCTCTACATACGTTCATTCTCATTTTATTAATTCTTCTCACACTAGCATGCCCTAAGATTGTCCATCTGAACACATTGAACTTTAGATAATATATATTTTTTTATTCCAGACCATAGTCCACTAACTCATACAATAACACAGGTTAACAACGATACCTCATGTGTAAGACTCTACCGCACTCAAGACTTAGTCCGCCTTTACATTCACCCAACGATTTTAATTGGCACCAGCAACCTTCCATGCCATTCAACTTTCCTAACTACACTCTGCATCATCCGTTCCTTGTCATCCAACACATAACCTAAAACTAGTTTAAACTCAGACCAACTTGCTCCAGCTGCTTCACCTCTAACATAACTTCACACTGGAGACTGTCCTCACTCACAAGCCATAACCTTACTCTAATCTGCGTTTACTTTCAAACCCTCCTTTTACATACCCTGCCAAATCTCTCTACCATCCTCTCAAACTCTCTTCGATTCGCCACACAAAACCAAATCATCCGCATATAATAGGTAGGGGGCACCTCCACTCATCTCATTTCTCCATCATTCTAAACCATTTCCTGCCACCCCACCTCGAATTCTTTCATAACGCCATCCATATACCAAATTGAATAACCAAGGAGACATAACCAACCCTGTCTACCCTGGCTATTCAATCCTAACGAATCACATTGAACACCATTTATTCTTAACCCGCTTACACTATCGTCATACATACTTTGAATTCCATTCAGCCTACCACAACACCATATATCACTAATACCTGCCATAAAGCTTCCCTATTTACTCTATCATACGCCTGTTGCAAATCGCATAAACTAAATAAATTTATTTCTTCTTCTCCGTCATTTTCTCAATCATTTGTTTCAATGTAAAGATTGATCCACAATCCTCTACCACTCGTACAGCAGCCTTGTTCTTCACCAACTATATATAATATCTATATATATATATATATATATATATTATTATATATATATATATATATATTTATATATAATATATATATATTATATATATATATATATATATATATATATATATATATTATAAATTAGTAATTTGATTTAATTTATAAAATCCTGCAAAAGAAGCTAGTTTAAAAAAATATTCTTGATTTGAATTGGATTTTGAGATTTTAGTGTCAATATGATCGAAAATTTAAAATTAAAATATTTTTTTCCTTATTTGTCTTGGTTTTTTTAGTGCGTTCACAACTTTACATTTTCTTTTTATGGTTAATGTTGAAAATTTGTCTTGGCTAAACAAAGTATTTAAAAGGAAATCATTTGATGACTAAGATATATTTTCTAAAAGTATTTGTTTTTTTCTTCTCCATTCATATTAATTTTCTTTTTGTCAGCACCTTTGCTAACGACTGATGGCAACTTGGAGAGAATTTTAAGTTAAGACAGCCTAAAGAAGAAGAACTCAAGCATCAGCTGCGGAAGAATCAAGCACGAACATACATTAGAGGGAATTACGCAATTGTAGCTATGGTAATTTAAGTTTTAAAAACAATGATCAGTCAAAAAGTCATTTACAAAATAACATAAAACAAAATGTTTAAAATGTGAGCATTGTAGTTATGAATGTAACAGGCAGATCACCTTTAAATCAATCTGCTAATTCACAGGCAACTCAAAATTTTTTAAACTGCTATGAGTGCAGCTATGAGTGTAATCAGAGAGGAAACTTAAAAACGGGCACATGCTTAAGCATCGAGAAAAGCAAAGTTATTTAAATGTTCTGAGTGTAGCAGTTATGAAGTAATTTTATATGCCAATTAAAAGATCAATGCTTAATACGAAAAATATAAAATTATTTAAATGTGGCTGAGTGCAGCTATGATTGTAATCGGAAAGGAACCTTAAAACGGCACATGCTTAAGCATCAAAGATACAAGTTATTTAATGTTCTGAGTGGGCAGCTATGAATGCATCAGAAGGATCCATGTGGTCACACGTAGCTTAATCACAGAAAAATATACAATTTTTAAATGTGCTGAGTGGGGCAGCTTTGAGTGTAACGATAAAGGAAGCTTAAAAAGGCACATGCTTAAACATCGAGATATAAAGTTATTTAAATGATCTGATGCAGCTTATGAAGTTTATAAAGTATTTTAAAAACATTTGCTTAAACACGTAGGTATGTAAGTAACCCCTTAAAAGGGAGAAATAAAAAATAAATAAAAATAATTATCATCATTAGGAAGAAAATGTTCCAATTTGCAAGTCCCTCTTAGATGATAAATTCTCATAAATAAATCATTCTTTTGTACAAAAGTTTTAATTTCTTTACTAATGGATTAATTTACTTTAAAATGTTAATCAAAATTATCGAACCAAAGAATTTGCGAGTCACAATCGAAAAGTTTCGCTCACGAAACATTAAATAATTCGTAAGTTTAAATCGAAGAAAACATTTAAATAACTGTAAAATAAATTTATTAATATTTCATAGGAAGGAGTAAATAATTTATAAGTTTAAAAGAAGAATATTTTCTTTGGGGCTAATACTAAAAGTCGAGTCTAATTAATTAACACAAGTCACGAATGAATAATTTATATTTTATTGAAGAAAAGTGGAATTCTTTATTAAATTCGATACCTTAATTAAACCTTAAAATTTGAGTGAAATAATTTCTGAGGAAAATTCTGCTACAAATTATTAAATTTAAGCAAAATCGAATTAGCCAATGGGAATTCAAAGCCCATCGGAAATAAATTTTTGAATGAAAATCAAAGTTTAAAACGAAAGTTATAATATAATAAATAACTTTAAATATTCCGGAAGTACTATAATGTAAAGTCCTAAAAATTGTAGTACACGTGTTTAAAAATAACTAAAACTTTCTTTCTTTCTTTCTTTATCCACCTCTTTTTCCAAAGATTGGGAGTAAGGAGCGCTACAAGCATCAGAAAAGAAAAGCAGTAAGAGAGTATGCACTGTCGAAAAGAAGCAGCCTTACCGCCCCCATCTCCTCTGTACCATTAATTAAGTGAACTCGTCCAGACAGAAAATTCCAACCCCTAGAAGAGCTTCATGGACCGCGCGGATCTTCACTATGGTAAATCGTCAAATCGTAAGCGTTCTGCTTGGCCAGGTGGCCCAACCATGCCGCGCATCAAACCCGTCATTCTCTCCTATCATGCACCTTATTCTCGCCTCTGCAAACTCCAATTTCTCTCCTTCAGACATTCGTTTCACGCGACTAATCCACTTTCTCTTCGGTCTGCCAGCCGGTCGGTTCCAATACACTCGCCACTATACTCCGCTTAACAACCGACTATCATTCTCCTTTCCACATGACCAACCATTAACATACTTTCATTTATCTCTCATTTACCCCTTTCTTCACACCACACATCTCTCTAAAACGTTCATTCCTCTCTTTAATTAATTCTTCTACCACACCCTAGCATGCCCTAAGATTGTCCATCATGAACACATATTGTACTTAAGATCTATACATCTTATTCCGACATAGTCTCACTACCATACAAATAACACAGGTAACAAACATACCCTCATGTAAGTCTCTAGCGGCACTCAAGACTTAGTCCCTTTAATTCACAGATTTATATGCACCAGCAACTTCCTGCCATTTCCAACTCTTCCTACTACAACTCTGGCATCATACCGTTCCTTCTCATCCAACACATACTAAATATTTAAACTCGACACTTGCTCAGCTGCTCACATCTTAACATAACTTCACCTGAGGACTGTCCCTCCTCAGCATCATAACTTACTCTTATCTACGTTATTTCAAACCCCTCCTTTTACATACCCTGCCAAATCTGCTCTACCAATCCTCTCAACTCTCTTCAGATTCGCCACACAGAACCAAAATCATCCGCATATCATAGGTGGGCACCTCCACTCATCTCCATTCTCGGCAATCATTCTACACATTCTGCCATCCCCCACCTCGATTCTTCTCATCCCCATCGGCATATACAAATTTGAATAACGCAAGGAGCTAACACAACCTGTCTCACTTCGCTATTATTATTAAACAATCAGCATTGACACCATTTATTCTTACACCGCTTCACTATTCGTCATACATACTTTTGATTCATTCAGAAGTCTACCCAACACCATATATCACTATACCTGCCAAAAGCTTCGCTATTAACTCTATCATACGCCTGTTAAATCCATAAAACTAAATATAATTTATTCTTCTCTCCCTCATTTTTCAATCATTTGTTTCCAATGTAAAGATTTGATCACACATCCTCTACCACTCCTAAACGCACCTTTGTTCTTCACCATCAGGTCACTCGACGCACTTTCTCGACCAAAATACCAGCATATACCTTCCCTCAACACTCAAATAAACTTATTCCCTACTAATTTCTAACAGTTTCCCTTTTTCTCGCCTTACCCTTATATAAGGGTACTATTACCGCTCTCCTCCTCCCTTGGAACTATACCCAATCCATACAGCTTATTCACACAATTCCAAATCCAATCAATCACCATCTCGCCTCCGTTCTTGATCATTTACTAGTAATTTCATCTATACCTGCAGATTTACCATTCTTTAACTTTCTCACTTCTACATTCCTCCTCTTACTAATAACTCATCCCAAAATAATACGCCTATTCTTCTTGCACCATCAAAACCCACACATTTCACTAACACTCATCATTACTAGTTAATATTGTGCAAGATTTTCGAAGTGTTGCTTTCACACTCCCCTCAACATCATTTATCAGTTACAATGCACCATCCCTATTCATTATTCTAAGCAGATTCCCCTTATTCCTACATTCTTACCTTTCGCGCTTCCTTCCAAAAGAGCTTCCTATTGCCCTTGTATGTCCTCATTCATACTCCTTTCCAAACTGTCATTTACCTCCTGTTTTCTCGCTACGTATGCACCTTTTAGTATTTCTTTTTTCCTCCTTATATAATTCCAAGCATCTTTCTTTTGAAACTTCATCATTTGCTTTTAGTACATTCAACCACGCTTCTTTTTTACCTTTAACCACTTGCAACCGCTTTCATCACCTCTTCATTCCACCATTCGCTGTTAACATTCTTACTTCCTACTTTAGCACATCCACACACTTCCTTTGCACTACTATAACAATTGCTTTCTTCATTTGCCCAGACTTTGTTCAGTATCACTCGTTCACATTCACCCCAACCGATTTACTGCGAGCGCTCTTACATACTTATCCTTATTGTCTTGTTCTCTGTCTTGCTCACTCTTAATTTTACCTAGCTTCCTTTCGTATCACCTTCCTCTCGATCATCCAAGCCCCCCTAACTTAATTTACATAGAAAAATATAATGCTCCGATAATCCATTCCTAAACCTTTCACTGATTTAACATCCAACACCATACTTAAACATCTCCTTCTTCACCAACACTAAAACCAATCATACTTTTCCTTCGATACCATTTCTACCTACACCCAACTCTAGTACTTATGGATACTCTTTGGTTTAAAGAAAGTATTCTTACCACACACATACCTCTCTCTTCACAGAAATCAATCACCTTCTTACCATTTTCATTTTCTCCCGCCACCCCAAAACCACCTGTTATCCCATCCCTTTTTTGATCACCTATCCAACCATTCAGGTCCCCCAACACTATCAATCTGAAGCTCCTACTCACCCCATCCAGAGCATCATTCAGATTATCCCAAAAAATCGTACTCTCTTCAACGTTTCCCTCAGATGGACCATACGTAACAACACATACCTTGACCTTTTCAACTTAAATTTAACCATATATATATATGATTCACACAATCAAGTCTACCATAGCTTTGTACACAGTCATCATAAAATTGGCAACTCCCTTTCTTCCTCTCGTCTTCATTGCACACCAGCACACACACATTTCACACCACACCACTCAATTTCAACGTTTCCTTTCACGCTTTTTGGTCTTTGGGTGTCGCGGGGGTTCCTCCGACCATCCCCTCCGGGGTATTAAACGTCCCCCCCTCCGTTCCCCATCGGCTCGAGCCCCCTAAAAAGGGTAATACTCCATTTTAGGTTGGGTTCGTTGACTCACTGTGCCGTAAAACTAGCTCTAACATTTACTGATACTGTTTAGTAAGCTGCCGAAAAGATTATAATATATATATATACTATATATATATATATATATATATATATATATAATATATATATATATAATATATATATATATATATATATATATATATATACCTCACGGAAAAAGTTAAACCACTATAAAAACTATTATATACTTCCACATATATCTCTTCTATTTTGCCTATTTTAGTAGTTTATTTTAGGATATAAAAACTATTATATATATACTTTCACTTATGTCTCTTCTATTTTATTTTATTTTAGGACCGTCGAGATTCATACATATAAAAAAAAGTCATAAGTATCAACATATTATTTAGTGGAATTTGTACTTTGCCAATATTGGGTATAATTACAAGAATTCCCTAAACGCCAAAAATCACTATAGACTACTTCAAATTTCAATAGCGTCCTATTAAGTTGTGCTTGTGAAATCAAAATTTATAATCAAAAATGTAAGGTGTTAGGAGGTAAATTGTAATTTTCACTTTCTCAACCTTTATCAATCTACTTCTATTCTCTTTATCTCTAACTCACCTATGCAATTTAACCTAATAAGTTAGTTAGTTATAATTTAATAAAGACAAAAGGGTCGAGTTATCTTAAAAACTATCAGAGCTTCTCAAGGACCAAAAAAGTCTTTGAATAACCAACAAACCTAAGGTAAGGCTTATGTAGTTACACAATTGTAATTATATATTATTTTTTTTAATTTTTATAAGTTCGTTTTATTTATTATTTGTATAACTCTGCCCCTGCCATCCCAAAGTTTCCCTCTGCAAATTAAAATCAAACTATCTCCATCCCATGATGGTCCTGTGAAGGCTCCCTTTGTGCCGAATGTTCCGCAGCATCACCTTTCATCTCCGCGTCCTACAGATGGTTGGTCTTCCTTCTTGGCTTCCTTGGGTCCCCTTTTTTCGAAGTTTCTTGCGTCTTATCAGGTGAGTGGTTCTCTTCTATCGGCACTTTCTTGTGTATTCTCAGATCTCATGTCCTTGGTTTCTTCAATCCTTTTCCACAAGGGCCTTCCCTAATCTTGTATTGTGGGTTTCGTCGTTCCTCCTGGCACTTATCCGCTCTCTTCTTTACCCCGGTTGGTTGGGCTGGTTGTGTTCTTTCCTGGGGTTTATGTTGGGAATGGGATCTGGTGGGGTTCTTGCCAACTTCGATATCCGTGTTTGGTTGGTGGGGAGGGGATTCCTAGTTTCTTTCGTTCCTACCGGGTTTTCAGCGACTTGCGATACCGGGAGATCCACGCAGTTTTCGTGATTAATTTTATTTTTGTGACTTCTTGGATCTTTTCTGCGGAGGCCATGGGCTAGAGGGGACCTGTGAGGTCCCCATGAAGTCCTCAACCACTACAAGTACAAGTACAAGTATCTCCGAAGCTTATAGCAGTTTTGGATATTTTGTGTAGGCTATTATTAGGTCAAAATCATTTTTAAATTAAGGTTTATTTGAACGTAGGAAAATAATAGAAACGGTAGAAGCCACGTGGGCCTATCGGAGACTAGCCTATTGGCGTTTTTGTCCTAAGTTTAGTTAGTATAGAGTGTATTTAATGTCAAAATTTGGTATGAGAGTAGATTAGCAATGCATCATTTTGCAAAAACATTCTCATTATAGTGATTTCTAAAAATTCAGCTCAACTTAAGCCCTAGTAAGTCTAGGTCATTTTCAACCTCAAAATTTGTTGTTTTTTTTTTGTGGTCTTCTAAACCTTTTCAAAAATTCAAATCAAATAATTTGGCCTGGTGGTAGGCCATATCTCTTTTTCCTCAAAAAATTATTTCAAAGTTGGGTTTCTAGCCTAGATCACTTTCAACTTCAAAATTTTTAGGTTTTTTTTGTTGTCTAATAGACTTTTTTAAATTTCAATCAAATAATTTGGCTGGTGGTAGGCCTAATCTTTCATTATTTCATTTTCTTCAGTTTCATTTGTCCTTCTGGGCTCATTCTAGGCCAAATTTCAGCGAAAATCGTCTGACCAGAGATATCAGCCTTCTGAAGAGAGTTAATATAAGACATCTAAGCCTATAGGTTCAAGCATTTCTCCCTCAAGGGTACAAGTAGAATATTTTCTTGTCAATAGAGAGTAGGCTTAGATAGATTGAATAATAAAGATAAAGATGCAGTTTTATGTAAAGGAATCTTGTAGAGGAAGTGAGTCGTTTTAAAAGATATTAAACAAAAGGATACAAGTATAATAAAATTGTACAACTATAATGAAGTTGACTCCCTCGCATTCTGAGCTTCTAATAAGGAGTTGTTAAGTCAGTTCGCATACCAGCGTCATCAAAATTACGGTGAATTACAAATTTTAACAAGGGATCAAATTCAACCCTCCAAAAAATTCTTGCTCTCATTTCAGTGAATCTGTTCTTATGAGCTATTGATTGTGGTTTCTTGAGGGCAATGAAACTGATTAGTTTGCTTTTAAAACTTTTTTTTAAATTTAAGAGTTTCCTTAGAATTTTACAGAAAATTTAAGTGAATTCATTAAACTTCACTGCTTATAAAAAATAAATTAAAGGATATGCATACTCTCTGATTTAGAATCTTTCTATTAGTTAGTGATAATAATTATATTAAGGCTCATGAACTTTTAGACAAAGAGTTTTTAGACGAAAAAATTACTTTAAAACAATATTAGAAAAAATAATATCTTTAAAAACAGTTATTTGAACGCCAACATATCATGCGACTTAGGGTTTACTTTAATGATCTCCAGGACATTAATATATGAACTTGAAGTTATACTCAATATCTTGAGGAGGCTGTGGATTAGTATTACGTGCACATTAGTTTTTATCAAAATTCCTTAATGTGGTATGTAAAGGAAATTATCGCAAGTTGATCCATGTTACCACGAGTAGCGATTTAAATCAGGATATTCGAAGCTATAAGATGAAGTTTAAAAAATTATTGTTAAACGTCAATCCTAATAAAGGTGCAAAAATTTCAATAGTCCTTCCCATTATACTTATTCAAATTTAAAAATATAATACTTCCGATAACTAAATTTGTTAAATTTAGAAATTAATTGAAAATCAGGACGAATTGAGTCTCTTAAAATTAATAATCAGGCATGATTCCAATTCTGCTTTGCAAAATTTAGTCGTGCTATGAAGTTAGTGGAAATGAAGCTTCTCATGGTATTGATGCTTCCACTTCAAAATCAAAGGTTATTCGAGATCATATAAGTTTTGTTCATCCCAAGGTTATGTGATGACAATTGCAATGTTTATCAAACTTATGAGTTAAGAATTAAAAGGTGGAATGAAATAAATCTATGCCCCAAATGTTCAAGTACTAAACATACTGCAGATCAGTGTCCTGGACTTGAGGAGCAACTTTTTTTCAGTTGCCAAGTTTGCAATAAAAGAAGTCATATTACAGCTCTTTGTAAGCAAAGGAAAAGTCCCACCCTCACAAATGTATGTCTTAGCTCTTAGGCCAAAGCACCACCATTTTAAATATTTGTTACCATCAATTACTATAAGGATTGGTAGAGAGGTAAATTTCGGCTTCAGTTCGATGCTTAGTCGACTGTGGCTCACAGAGGTCTTACCTTTCTAAAAGGTGCTTGACAAACTAAATATATCTGTAGAGAATCATCAAAGCACTCATTACGATATAAAAACCTATTAGGTGTTACCACTCGCAGTTTGAAAGAGACTGTTTTTGATGTATATATGGACCAGTCTTACCCTTCCTCTCTTGATTGATTAGGATCTTCAATTAAGTTATGAGATTAGTTCGTAGATCAGGCTCTAATTAATTTAAAAAAATCTTATAAATTGGCTGATTCAGGCTATAAAGAGTCTAATAACTCATTTTTCGATTTGGATGCCTTATTTGGCATTGATTTAATAGAGTATTTCCTCAACTAGAATTGATTAAATGTATGAGTGGGTCTGCTTTTAAGTTAAGAGATGGTTCTATTATTCCATTTGGAAATATTAATAATTTTATATACAATAATCAAATAAGAGTTTCAAATCCACCGTCAATTGTTCAAAATCATAATCATATTCAAAATCAAAATCTAAATCAAAATCAATTGCTGGTTAACTTTGGTTAATGTAGTCTTAAACCCTGTACATTCTTATTTTAATACTTTCACATACTAAGTAATTCTGAGGTAGAGCAAGGATTAGAAAACATGTAAATTAGAGTCCTTAGGTATAGAAGGTATGCATAATAATAAATCTGAAGATGATTTGAAAGATTGAAAAATTCGAAGGTAGTATAGAGTTTAAAGACGGGAAATATCATATAGATCTTCCATGGATTGAAGATTAAACTTTCCTTGTTGCCATCAAGCTATAACAATATTGCTCTTGCAGTGCTTAATAGAGTTCAATTGAAATTTAGAAAGAAAAGATTTAAGTTAAAGCCTATGATGATGTTTTTCATTAACAATTAGCTGATGGTATTATTGAAGAGTTAATGTATTCCTCTCTGAGTATAAAATTATATTTGGGTTTCTCACAGACCTGTTATCAAAACTGATGCAGTTCAAACAAAGGTCAAAGGCCTGTGTTTAAAAGTCATCCTTCTTCATACGTCCCCTTGTAGTTAAGCTATTAAAATGCAGACGATAAAATGGCCGCAGATCTTATGTTTCCTATTGGGGATTATTCTTGGTCGAATCAAATCAGTTTATCATGTTGTCGGATATAAAACAACCTTCCTTCAGATTTAGTTAAAATCTATCGAAGACCGCAATCGCTTTTGGTTTTTTTGGAAAAGTAATGGTCAGTTAAAGGCTTATCGATACTCAAACATTGTTTTTGGTTTCACATCATCACCTTTCATCCTCAATTATATCATTAAGCTTCATGCTTAGTCTTATGAGGATGATGCCTGTACTCAGATTCTATTGAATAATTTTTTTGTTGATAATTTTAATTTATTATGGCAATGATCTAACATTTAAAAGAACTTTTATCATTGAATGCCACAAAAGAATGGAAGATAGGTGGTTTTCCAATTCTTAGAAGTTGGGACTCTAATAATAATCAATTAAGAGCTGTTATGGAAGAAGAGGGTAGAATAGTTACATACAAGGAACTCAAAGATAGGTTTCTGATAATTTTTTAATCTCTTACAGATAAGTTAAACTAGCAAAATTTTAGTAATGCTGATGCAATATACAAAGATTGTTGTTTCTGCTGTGTCCAAGGTTTTGATCCTTTAAAATATCTTTTTACCCGTAACTTTAGAAGGTCGGTTATTAATTAGAAAATTATGGCAATTAGGTCTCGATTGGGATGAAAAGGTCCCTGATGTTTTAGTTTCCTGGTCTTCTCTTTGTTCAGATTTTAAATAAAATTACATAATATTGAATATTGAGGTGTGCTTTCTCAGCTTCTCTCAACTCTTTATTCGTATTTTGTGAAGCTTCTTCATCTTGTTATGGTTTTGTCGTTTATACGTATAGGTTTCAAGGTTCTATTTTAATATTCTCAACGGCCAAGGTGAAATCTAGGGCTTTTGCCTCTTTGGAGTTGTTGTCTGTGTTTTATTTTTCAAGTGTATCAAATTCAATATTATCAGAATTTTCTAATATTCAGTTCAAAAACATAAAGGTCTTTGTAGATGCTCATATTGTCTTTCATGGTCCTATCTGGGAGCAAAAAATAAAATATTTTTGTAAATCATAGCTCACAAATTTATCAAATTAAAAATCAAGTTGAGCAAGAGTACAAGTATCCATTTCTTTTGCTTACATCAATACTGCTGAAACCCAGCAGATCTCATTACCAGAGGTGTTACAACTTCTACTTTTTCTTTCAAAATTGACATTATGGCTAAAGGGTCCTTCTTGGATTCTCCTAGATCAATCAATGGCCTACTAGTAAACTTAAATGTTTGTCTGAGGCCAATAGGAAAGACTTTACAATGTCACACATCTGTGGTAGCTACTCAGTCTTTTATTACAATTTAAAGATTACTCAAGTGTGCATAGGCTTTATAAAGAATTCACAATATTAAATTCATTAAGAGGAGTAAGGGGCTGGATGAGGATTGTGATCAGAAAGCCCAACTCTATTTGGTTTTGAAGATAATGCGCAGCATTGTTTTTCTAAGGAGAAATTATTTCCAAAATCCTAAAAAAGATGAAATTCCACCGCTGGTTTTAATCAACTTAATTTTATACATAGATTGATAAAGCCCTCATCCGTCCAAAGGGAGATTGGCAAACACTTTTATATAATGATTGATGTGATAATCGCATTTTTTGGCAAAAGGATCATATTCACTAAATTAATAATAGAGAATTTTCATTCAAGATGTCAACACTTAGTGTTCAAACCACTATCAATTTCATCAGAGCTCATGGTTTCTGGATTACCAAGGCCAGGCAGGCTGTAAGAATGTTTTGGTCAGACATGGTTAGTAATGCAAAAAATTTAATAGTATACCCTTTAAAAATATCCAAAAATGACTATCTTCCTATCATGAGTTAATTTTGTGCGTCCTTTTTTGAGCATATTGGCGTGACTTTAAGGGCAATCTCGTTGTACGATTATATAAGGAACTTTCAAAAAATGTATGTTATTTCCTGCTTATTTCAAGGGCATATATCATGGTTGATGGTCCTCCGATATGTTGCTCTGTTGAATCCTTTATATATTTCCATTCCAGTGTCAAACAACTATATTGGCTACATCGCTAATTTGTACTCAGCGATAATGCAGGAATTTCAACCAAGGTGGGAATATACTGTTACGAATCTTTTGTGGTTCATGATATGTTTCTTCCGAAACTAGTGCGTATAATACATAAACTTATAAGATTAATCTCTTCCAGTTTGGGTGGTAGATCGTTTGGGAGAGAATGATCGAACAGTTAGGGATGTCTCTTTATAAAAATCATAGTCAAGCAACTTAACTACTTTCAACTGTTAACAAGTATTTTAAATATCACCAATGTTATCAATTCAAGACCTTTAACCTATAGGTCATCAGATTATGATTTGGAAGTTATTGCTCCAAATTCCTTTTTGAAGCCCTATGGCAATTCAAACCTCATATTCAATGAAGTTTCCACCCCCATATGGAAAAAACTTCCTCCCTCACAACAAGACTTAGCCATAACTCTAACTGCTCAAGGAAGAGTTTTGGAGACTTTCAGGGAATTATGGTATGAGTCTTACTTATTAAATTTGCGCCAGACTAGTAGAAGTCTCTATAGGTCAGAGTGGACAACAGATTAAGGTTGGATGATATAGTTTGATAACACACCTATAACTAGACACTTTGGCTTTTGGGCAGAGTTTCTGGAGTCATATTTGGTGATGATGAAAAAACTTGGGGTGTTTCATTCAAAGGGGAGATGGGACAAACTGTCATTATTTATTCGACATATCTTACCCATTGAGTTATTTTCCCACTCTGTCTCCAGTGAGAAGCTGATGATTGAAACAAGCAGTGATCTCTCCAATTCGGATGGTCAAAACAATGAAAATGATCAAGTTGATCTCAATTCCAAATTCAGTTCTTCAAAGTAATAGTGATACTGATTGTAGATGTAAAACCTTCAACTTCAGGTATAAATTCACCTCAACTTGACTCTCAACAAAATCAAATTTCTCAGCTCAATTCAGTCAAAGAAAGACCTCTTAGACAGGCTGATGTCAATGTCAAGAATTCCATCTCAGGTATTTATCTGATTTGTAACAATTTAATTCCATGTAATTTGCAATGGTTTTCATTGGAACTCTTCAGTGGGGAGGATATAAAATATTATATACTTCCATATATCTCTTCTATTTTGCTTATTTTAGTAGTTTATCTGGTATAAATATTATATATATAATACTCCGCTTATGTCTCTTCTATTTTAATTTTATTTTAGTACCGTATTTGGATGTAAGATATAAAAAGTCATAAGTATCAACTTATATTATTTAGTGGAATTTGTACTTTGCCAATATTGGGTATAATTACAAGAATTCCCTAAACGCCCAAAATCACTATAGACTACTTCAAATTTCAATAGCGTCCTATTAAGTTGTGCTTGTAAATCAAAATTAATAATCAAAATGTAAAGAAGGTTAGGAGGTAAATTGTAATTTTCACTTTCTCAACCTTTATCAATCTACTTCTAAACTTTATAGTAATAATATGCAATTTAACCTTAATAAGTAAGGTTTAGTTAATAATTTTATAAGCCAAAAGGGCGGTTATCTTAAAACTATAGAGTTCTTCAAAGGACAAAAAGTCTTTGGGAATAACACAACCAAGGTAGGCTTATGTAGTTTACACAATTGTAATTATAATTTATTTTTTTTTAATTTTAAACCACCTTTTAATTATATTCAACTTTACACTACGTAACTTTTGGTTACTGTACATGTTGTCAAAATAAAAAATGCTAAAAAAAACTAGCAAACTGCAATCGTTTTGGCATATATCAACATAACGATATAATTCATTTCTACTTACGCTGACAACTCCATTTAGCACAACCGACGAATATAAAGTTTTGAACCCAATACTGATCCAATTGTTTGTTACAGTGTTGGCAACCCAAAATATCAGATCTTACTACATTTTTTTAAAAAAGTCAAAATAAAAAAAAATGATGAAAAAAGCAATAGACGCTTCAAAAAATCAGTAAAACTAAGAACACGCGTTTAGTAAATTTTGCACTAAAGTAGCATTAAACCTAGATCTATTGCAAAAATGCACCAAAATGGCAACACTGGAGTCATATCTTTTTACAAATACGATTTACATAATCGGATTTAAATTTAAATTAATAAATGTATCGTTATTCCATAAAATATCGACTGGAGACTTAGTTTTTATTTTTTGCTGCCGAAATGTAAATTAAGCCTATCATATATATATATATTATATATATATATTATATATATATATATATATATTATATATATATATATTTATATATATATATATATGGTAAAGATTTTTAACTTTTGGCAAATATAATTTTTTTAGATTTATTTTCTTAGAAATTTGTTGGGTTCGATTAAATCGAAATCGATACTTTGTTATATCGATACATAAAATCGTATTTGCTAAGATCGATATTTATATATATATATATATATATATATATATATTATAATATATATATATATATTATAATATATATATTATTATAATATATATATATATATCATATATATATTATATATATATCAATATATATTAGTAAATTCAATGTCCAAATGGTTTTTGAGTTTTATCAGAGTAGAATAGATTGCTTGAGAATAAATGTCCCCAAAATACTCATTTTTTGGGATTTATTGTTCTTTTGGGGTATAATCACTAAACGAATACCACGGTAGTCGCCCGATGTTCAGGAGTCGGGTCTCACGGCCTCTAGGTGGACGACGGGGGACTTATCCCCCCTCCGGGGATGGTCTCGGAACCCCCGCTCTTTTGGTCTTTGGGTGTCGCGGGGGTTCCTCCGACATCCTCCGGGGTAATGATCCTCCCCTCTGTCCCTCATCGGCTCGAGCCCCTAAAAAGGGTAAAAGAACTTCCATTTTTAGGGGGCTCGTTGACTCACTGTGCGTAAAGTAACCCTAAACTTTTACTGATCCACTGTGCCGTAACTAGCCTCTAATTTAACTGAAGAACTGTTTTGTTACAGCTGCGAAGATTATATATATTATATATATATTTGATATATTTTATATATATATATTATAATATATTAATATATATTATATATGATATTATATATATCTTTATATTATATATTCACGGAAAAAGTTAAACAGTCTACAATCTTTTTGGACTAAATACGTACATTTTGATACCTTTGCTATGTTACATGTTGTAACCAATAAACAATGCTAAAAAACCTAGCAAACTGCACTCGTATTTGGCATATTGAAAATCACTACATCTCATTTCTACTAAGCTGACAACTCACTACATTAAACGACGAATACAAAGTTTGGAACAATAAGTCATACACAGTATAAATATATCCAGTAGGTATTAAGATAGATTTTTTGTCAGGACAATTTTTCTGTATGCCTTCTTAGAATTGAAAATATTAAATATCTCACAGATTAGAGGCGTGGCTTATCTTTTTCAAATTGAATATAAGCACGCTCGAATCGCTAGTCATAAACATGGCGTATGACGTCATTATATATATATTATATATTATATTTATTTATATATAATATATATATATATATATTATAATATATATATATATATATATATATATATACTTTTTATATATATATATATATATAATATAATAATTATATATATATAATATATATATATATATATATTTATATAGAGAGAGAGTAGAGAGAGAGAGAAGAGAGAGAGAGAGAGAAGAGAGAGAGAGAGGAGAGAGAGAGGAGAGAGAGGAGAGAGAAGAGAGAGAGAAGAGAGAGGAGAGGAGAGAGAGAGAGAGAAGGAAAACTTAATCCAATTAGATTTGTGAATTTTTTACGGAGTTGATTATTATGTTAAGAGTGAGTATGTAATAGAAGTGACAAATGAGCGCGGACTGTTTAGGATGACGTATCACACCAATACGTGACACCTACTGTGGTCGACACTAGCTCTCTCAAGGAAGTGTCTATGATTAGAAAGTTCAACCACGTGGTTCTATAAAATTAGGTAATGAACCGTATATATATAGTATCAAGTATATATATATATTCTTATATATATAATATATATATTTTTATATATTAAGATTATAAATAAATATATATAGTTATATATATATTATATATATATATATATATATATATAATTATATATTTATATATATATTCCTCTATCCCAAAAGTAAGTTTACTGAATTATGCAATCATCGGAACGAATAGTAGTAGAAGAAATGAAGCATGTCGAAAGAAAGCCCCCCTCCCTTTATACAGCCCAGTGAGACTCGTCACAATCACCAAAAACCACCAGAGGCTTCAGAGACCGCGGGGACCACTGTGGTTATCCCGGTTATCTGGGGCTTCATCCACTGGGCAAATGCCACAACCATCCCTCACAAAACCTACCATTCCTCCTGTCTATGCATATTTCTTTTCACCTCTGAAAATTCCCATTTCTTCTCTTAACACAAGAATTTACGACTAATTAATTTTTTCGGGTTTTCAGCAGTCGATTCCCAACCACACAACTATACATCGCTAAACAACCGACTATCTCTCCTTCCATCATGAAACAACTATCTCCAAGTATCTCGTTTATTCTTCATTTATGGCCCATCTCACTCAAAACATTTCCTAATACTTCACTTTTCTTTTTGTTAATTCTGGTACCCTAACACGCCCTTAAAGATTGTCTATCTGAACACTTTGTAACGTTAGATCTTTACCTTTTATTTCAGATCATAGTTTTTCCCCTATTATAACTTAACAGGTAAAACATACCTCAAGTAAATCCCTATGCCTCAAGACTTAGTCCCTTCAATCCACCAAGGATTTAATTGCAACCACCTCACCTTCGCTCCCATGCAACTAGTTCCTACCAATTCTAGCATTTCTATTTGTATAACAACTATATCTGAATATTTAAATCGTTTCGCTTTCTTCAGAAGCCACTAAGCACCACTTCTACCTAAGGATTTCCTCAGCTCATTACCATGCAATCTCTTTATGTATATGTGGAGGGAAGGTGTTAGAAAGATTTTTTTCATTACCCCATCCATATACAAATTGTTATCCAAAGAGACTAACACTTCCTGGCTCGCTCGGCATTATATTAAACAATCATTGCGACAACATTTTTTCTTACACACGCTTTCACTATCGTCCTACTATTGAATTCCATTCAGCTAAAACTAACACAACAATATTTATCCTATTCCTACAGAGCTTCCCAAATTATCCTGTCAGACGCTTGGTGAAAAATCTATAAAACTTAAATACATTTTATTTTCTCTCATCAGTTCTTCATCATTTGTTTCATATGAAATATTTTTGTTTCAACATCCTCCCAATTCTAGTGCACCCTGTTCTTCACACATCAGTCCTTCGTGACGCGAGTACCATTTAACAATTACCCGATATACTCTGCCCTTACATAAGGGTAATTTTTATGCTCTCCCTCCAATATCCTTGGGAACTATACCCTCCATTAAGGCTTTAGTTACCCAACTTCCAAATCCATAGTCATCAAATCTCGCTCATTCTTTGGCTCCTTTCCCCTCAGTAATTCATTCTATGTCGCAGCTTTACTATTCCTTACATCTTTATCACCTACCATTACCTTCATCCAAAATCCTATTTCTTCTTGCAGCCCTCAACTATATACATTCAGTAACACTTCATTAGTGCCAATGTAGGCAAGTTTTGAGTTTTCTGTCCACATTCTTCTCAATATTTCATGAGTAAAACGAAAAAGCATTATCTCTATTATCCTTTTTTCTTTTATTTTAATTCTTCTTTTATTTTCGAACTGCCTCTCGTTTTAATCTTTCCGATTCTACTCTCGCTGATCTGGATAGAATTTCGGGTGGGGTTTGTCTGAACCTTGTGAAATTCTTCTTTAAAACTCATTCTACAATCTCCTTTCCTAAGACACCTTCCACATTTCCTATCTCTTTTCAAACGGTTTCTGTCTCTCTGTTGACAATATAAACATCCTTGGCCTTAACAA
>JABUQX010043127.1:27500-49115 GCA_015478945.1 Trachelipus rathkii
TATTATACAATTAATAAAATTTTACAATATATATATATATATATATATATATATTATATATATATATATATGTATATATATATATATTCTTTTCTTTCTTTTATATATATTTCGCTACTTGTTGAGCCTTCGCAATAGTACTGTTGGTTAAGGTGCTTTTTGTTCATAGCATCGGAAAAAGAAAAGGAAGAAAAAGGAAGTAAAGTGCTACAGGTAAAGGCATATCGAAAGTTTCCAAGAGTCGAAAGGCTTATCTATCCAACGACAACTTACGTGTCTCCTCCTCTGTAACATTAATTAGTGAAGACATACCGTCATACAGCCAGCTAAATTATCCATCTAAGAGGATCATGAGGAACGGTGCGACGTGGAACTCTCCTTTCGTGTAAAATAGGTCATCTAATGTGCTTACAAAGGCTTCTATATTCTCGCTGGGCCGCAGTGTGGGAGCCACCATTCACCATCATAAATATTAAACTGCCACAATATCCACAACCTTCATTACTCTCGCATAGCACTCAAATGCCGTCTTACTCGACAAATTTTCTATAATCGTACCTTCAGACTTCGTTCACCGACTCATCCACTTTCTCTTCGGTTTTCTTCGGTTCGGTTCCCAACACACTCTCTACTATACATCCGTTACCACCGATATCATTCATCTTTCTTTCCTCCACAGATGACCAGAACTCCGCCATACCATCTCTTAGTACAGAACAAATTACTCCTTTTCAAGTGTTAGTAATGATTCGCTGCTACTTTATCTATCACCCTTTTCACACCACACACTCTCTATTATCGTTCATTTCCTCCATTTGGCCGACTTTTTATACAATTCTGCCTCTGTGTTCCTTTTGGACAAAGCCTTACACCTAACATGTCTCTCTTGATTTTCTTTATTACTGGATAATATATAATAAAGGCAAAGCTGGCATAGACCTCTCTGATCAGCTTTCGTTAAGGGAGTTTTTGACTTTAATAGCTTGGATATAGAAGAGGTATTTATATAATTAGCATTTGATAATATCAATTATATATTATATAATTAATAAGCAACTTCAAACGTGAAATATCGTAATATCTCTTTCAATTTTTTATCTTTACTCAAATGTAAATCATTACTCATTAATACTTCAATAACTTGTAAAGTCAGTAATTAGGAAGTTACTAGATCATTCATATATGAGCGTATTAGTGAAGTGGACATGACATCCGGCAGTCCTCCTTTTGAAAAAATGAGGACGTCTCTTTCTAATAAATTTATCTAGTATTGATTTTTTTTTATTTTTTTGGTATATTTATCACACAGTTGTCACCAACCACTCACACGGGTAGTGACGCTCTTAATGACAGGAGTGTGGGGCTAGTCTCACAGGGGCCATCAAAGAAGATTCCTATCTAAGTATATAAATGATAACGGCAGATCGCAGACAACAGGGATACAGCATAGCGCGTTTTAAAGTGGGGGATTAATTCCAGCCAGGAACCACAAGATGGAAGGACATTCCACAGACAGAATGTGGCAGGAAAGCGACCACTCAGCGAACTAGCCTGGCACGCTTTCTACGGTCAACACTAAGTAGCAGAGCTCCATTGTCGTTAATCACTACAGCACCTTAAGCTTGATATATTCGAGGGTGAGTAAAGGTGGAGTATAAGCTCCCTCGGCACTTTCCGCTGCGGTACTTAGAAAGGAGATAAAAGCCAAACTCGGCCGCAAAGATACGTAGGGTGTGTCTAAGGAACTGCGATAAGTATAGAATATGAGTTTATAACGTTCATTATAGTGGTTGTGTGACTCGACCCTATCAAGAGGCAGAAGGAGATGTAAGATCCATGAGCCCCCCAGATATGAGAGCGTACTTCCATACAGGCGGATTTGGTAGGGAACCTTGCTAATTAGTCCTAGTAGCAACTGAGAGAGGAAAAAAAGATCTCGCATTCTATAAACAATAACTCCCAGTCTTTTTTGAGGCCGCCCTAGCAACGTTGTGATGTGTATGCTGTCTTAGATATTTCTATAAGTAAGCTTTTTTTGTTTAATGGTTAAGGCCAAGGGACTGTTTATATGTCACAGGGAGACGAGAGAACCGTTGAAAGAGATAGGAGTCTGTGGAAGTGGTTTGAAAGGGATAAGTTTTGTAGAAGATATGAAGATTTTTAAGAATTGCAAAAATTTAAAGATAGCAATGTGCGTGAGACGACCCACCCGGAACTTCTATCCAGATCAGCGGAGTGATGAGGAATCGGAAAAGAAGTTATATAGCTTACAAGCCATGGCCGTTTCTGGAAGAGTAATAGAATAGATGAAATCTTAAAACGACAATTGCATAAAATGATACTAAGAGATACTTGCTGCATTCGTTACGAGTCATAAATGGATGTGAGAACAGTAATGATCGGGGTATAATACTGTCAGCAGATCTGCTAACTTGTGCATTTTCTACATGGTGTTATTAACTCTTGAGATAATACGATAGCAGACGGCTTAGTTTCTTGTGAGAGTGTGCAATGAAAGCCAATTAGCGCTATATTTTGGCGCACTCGAGGTCTGGGCTGAGGGTGCAGTATAGTTATTTCAGAAATAAATAAGTCAAGATCTGTGACACCGACGCTAAAAGAATGGTCATTGCTATTAGGGAAACCGGAGCAAGAATGGAGGCGAGAAATGAATGACTTATTGATTTTGAGACACAGTTGCGGTTCGAATCTTCTTAATGTATTTATGGTGTACAGGGTAATAGTTCAAGAATACTCTGTAGGCACACGCTAAAAGTAGTAAGCCATAAAATTGATAAGGCGCTCATGATTATATGCGGGTACTATTGGTTGTATTGAAATGGTACGGTGTGCGGTGCTGCATACCGGAGGACTGATTGGTGAAGACAGGGTCATCTAGAAGTGGGTGGGAGGCATGTCGTGAACAATATCTTTTTTCACATGGGGTATCAAATTGATTCGCAGAGAGCTCTCGAAGAGAGGAAGAATAAGAATGTCACTGATTGTTTTGAGCCAAATATTGCACAAAAACCAGACGTATGACAGGAAATTAAGCTCGGTGAGCCTCTGTAGAAGTGTTAGGGATATATATTGGTTTTGTGGTTAGGTTTTGTGGCTGTGTGAAAATGGAATTCAAAGCGGTATAGTTATGTATACGCAAGAGTGAAGCGCTTGATGTTATTAGAATCAAATACACTATGTAGTCGTGTGCAGTGATTGTGCGATTTATACTATCTAGTTTGGGAGCGAGTGATAGCCGAGGGATGTGTTATGTTCGTGCTATCTGGCGATATAATCACGTTTTCGTTATGGTGTGGGGTGTAAATCGATAAAAGTCTATTATAATCTCGTTTGCCTGCTCAAACAATATGACATAATCAGAGTGTTTATGGTAATGGTGGAGGGGTATTGGTGTAGTACAGCAGTCAATGATTGTAAGTGATGGTTGGGAACTTGTGGGAATCCCTTGGTCATTCCTCATTGTAATATTCGGTATACTCGTTGGATTGAGAACAAAACCCATATGGGATACGAAATGATAGAAATGTTAGTAGGAACGCTGTTAATCGAGTCACGCGAAGGTGATGGCTCGCATATCTTATAAATACCTTGGTGGATGTGAAGGGACTAAGTCTTGAGTGCGGATACGGGGAATTAGTACTTGAAGGTAGTATTTCGTTGATCTACATTGTAGTTAAAATTGTACTAACTCGCGGATACACACCTATGTATCCGTGTTATGATAAAGAGGATAAAATATATCGTAAGCACATTACAAGTTTATATTCAGGAATAGACATCTTTGGGAGTCGTGTTGGTTGAGAAAGGAGATTAGAGCCTAAAATTACCTGAAAAATGAAAGCTTAGGCGTAGATCCTGTTGATAGAGTTGTGGATATGATTTGGGCTTCGAATAACTTGAGAGAATAACGAGAGTACTTTGAGATAGTTTTTGTCATGTGGAAGGGTTGGAGGCATTACGGTCGATATGGTTCTTGGGATGTTCAATGGTGTATGTCGTTTAATCGGCTACTCGCTTGAGAAACCGAGAAAAACTTAATCTCGAGGTCGGTATGCATTTCGTGAGCGCACTAGAAGGCATGTAGAAAAGTGTTGAGAGAGCAGTAATGCTAATGGTCACGATGGTAGTAAAGAAGGAAGGTTGATAACAGGGAGTGATATAGTGTTAGGAGTTTTGTGAGTCGAGGATAAATTGCGTGTTGATGAGGCATTGCCCCAGGGGCGAAAGCCCAGATTTGAATCAGGGATCCAACGAGTGTTGGTTCTGGGCGCGGTTCTCGTGTATGTCATATTGGGTGGATTTTTGTGATTGTTGACGATTTTTCACTGGGGGTATAAAAGGGAGGGGGGGCGTATTTTTTTTCCGACTGCTTCATGTTCATTCTACTACTATTCTGTTCCGATGTTATGCTAGGCACCTTCCTCCCAAATCTATGGGGATTATCTGGGACCGGAGGAATATATATATATATAGATTATATATATATATATATATTATATATATTATATATACGCAGTATTGATATGGAGGATGGTGGTGGTGTCATCTACGATATATAAGCTTAATCTAATAAAATTGATTGAATTTTAATCGTAATTATCCGGAGCAATAGGTTCGGCTTACTCTACGCTTCAGTCAAATGGTTTTACAAACTCAAAATATTTTATTACTATAAGCCTTATATGATCTCTCTAGAAGAGTAGCCTATATGCATAATATATATTAGTAGACTATGTGCGATAAAACCAACTAGTTCTGCTGCTACTGCACATATCTAATCTCAGGCGGTTTCATTTCGTCCTCTCACTCTCATTTATGAGAAATACAGCGACGGTGTGCTTTCGGTCTTTCTATGCCATAACTTAGGATACCTTGTCATTTGAGGCATGAGGCTATGATGCTCTGACCACAGTATGGTGGTCACTATCTCTGTTGTTGATTATGCGATGCTATGCCTTGACTAAAGTTCCGTCTCAGGATTATAGTATCATTTCTGCATATCTCTCTTGTTACCACTCTTTAGCATTACATAACATTAATCTATCATCACGTAATAATTCCAAGACAACCGTAAAAAATTCTAATTTGATGGAGCTTTTTGAGACAAAGACTTTTCTCATCGAGACATCATCATCTTTTCTATCGCGCTCTCAGCCTATGAATACAATCTGGCATCATCTTTCGATTCGTCATCGCTATCTCTCTTCTCTCACTTCTCTCCTTCTTCTCTCTCTCTCTCTCTCTCTCTCTTCTCTCTCTCGCGCTTCTCTCTCTCTCATTCTTTCTCTCTTCTCTCCTTCTCTCTCTATGCTGAACTTCAATACCCTTAAGTTTCCTATTTGTCTTTACTTAATGTCTACGATGAACAATTATATAACTATAGCTCATTCGGTAAAAAAGCTTTATAGTAAATAGTATAACCTATATAATAGTCTTAATACTATATATATATATTATATATATCTAACGCTTACATATACTTTAAAGTGTTCTACTATTACAGATCGTGATGGGTACTAATATATCGTATAATTGCATACATATATATATATATATATATAAGTTATTAATATCTCACACTTAATCCTAGTATGGAAGGTCGATAACGACCAAGTGATTATTTAACATTACGTAACGAAATTGAGGCGTGGTCTCATATCTTCCAATTTTTGAAAGACGAAGCCATGCCTCCTTCAATCTGTGAAGATATTTGAATTTATTTTCCACGTTCTTAACCGGGCATATCAGAAAACATATAGACCCGCCATAAGAGTTCCTTCCTCTTATTCGAATCCTACTGGATATAATTTATACTGTGGTAGTGCAAGATGATGGGACCTGTATGTGTCTCATAACTTGTATTCAGTCAGGATTGTATAGATTCACGCTGGTATCGATTTCAAGCTCAGACTATAACAAGTACTCTAAGATAGGAAAACATGTTAGTGATTTTGTGTTCAATGTAGTCGTCTCAAACGAATTGGCTGTGTTTTTATGCTAGGGTTTTTTAGACATTGTAATTTATTGTGGGCTCACACATGTAACAGTGTGTCGAAACAAGAAGTATCAATGGTATCGGTTGTTATTATTAGTCCAAAAAGAGTTGTAGACTGGTTTAACTTTTATAGAATATATATATAATATAATAATATACATTAATTTTAATAATTTAATATTTAGTATAGGTCATAAATTGGGTATATTGTATATCGAGTATAAAGGCTGAGCAAAATTAATATAATATAGTGTTCAATCATAATTAATTAATATTATTATATATAAATATGTTATATAGTTATAATATAATTAATTAATTATATAATAAATTTGCCTTTATTCGGGCAGCTAGCACATAACAAGTCTTCAGTTAAAGTTGGAAGTAAAGAGTTTATTTTACGCGGCATAGCAGGTGCGATCAGTAAGTTTAAGGGTTACATTTAGGGCACAGTGAGTCAAACTGACAATCTCCTCTTCTTATATACATGGTAAGTAAGAATATAATTCCGTATTAAAAGTAGGGGTCTCGAGCCGATGGAAAGGGGACAAAGAAAGGAAATGTGGGTGGGTAGGTGGTTATTTAATACCCGGAGGACATTGGTCGGTAGGAAAGCCCCCGCAGACACTCACGTACAAAGACCAAAAGCAGCGGGGGTTTCCGGAGACCATCATCCGGAGGATGGGGGTGATTAGTCCCCGCACGTAGTCTTCTTCTGAAAGGTAAGGCGGCGCGAGATCCACGTATTCCTGACATTCGGGGCGGTGACCTATCCCGCTGTGTTGGGTGTTATTCGCTCTCTCACGCATTAGAAATAACCAATAAACAAATAAATCCAAAGTATTAGATTTCTCTTTTTGAGTGGCACATTTTATTCTCAAACTTTTACTCATATAATTCGTAACTCTAATAAAAATCTCAAAACAATTTTGTTTTGGGGGATACATTTGTATTTATAATATAATATATTATAATAATAATTTATACTATATATCAATATATATTATATATATATTATTATAATTAATATTACCTTATTAAATGATATATCTTTGTTATTATTTATAAAGTATACATTTTTATCTAAAATGTTATTTATTTGACACGGGCGATATTATTTTCCATTATATATGTATGTCATACTATTAGCAGTATAATCGCCGTGTATAGATAGAAATTTCCGAATTTTTATTGTTATCGTGTTATTTTATATAGTTTTTTTATTGTGTCTGAATTAATCGCTCTCAACAAATATCGAACAATAACACCTAGCGAAAAAGATATTCTGGTCAGCATTAGCACGAATAGCTAGAAAGACTTTTATAATAGCCTCGTATATAATATTTATTATATTTAATTATTATATATAATAAAACTTTCTTTATATTTACATTTACTTATAGTATATATATATATTATATATACGCAGACGCTTATATAACTGTACACAAAACCTTAAATACCTTTAATTCTTTATTATCGTAAACGAGTATATCTTTTTAAAATTAAAGACAAAAATAAAAAACTAAGCTCCAGATTTTTTTTTTAATATAGTTTTTATTTTGGGCATTCACACGATACATTGATCATTGCTAATAATTTAAAAATACTGAAAATATAGGTGTTGGTTCGAATCGAATATGATGTTGCTAAAGACTATGGATTCAGTGTTTGCCGAGTGGCTCGTGGTGTGGCCTTTTATTTTTCGTAAATAGATCTTAAGTGGCGGTTTCTTGCTTTACTTTAAGTGCAAAACTTTACTAAACGCGTGGTTATTATCTTCTTAAGACTGAGTTCTCTTTTGAACGGCGTCGTTATATGCCTTATTTTTAACTTCCATCAATAAATTATTTGTGTGCGCATAATTAGTGAAGACTGATATTCTTTTCTAAACAAGTAAATGGTCGTGCTATGCTGAATCTTTACCAGAGTCTTGTGAGTTTAATGTTTTGTCTTTTTCTTTTTCTCAATTTTGCCCGTAAATGGCACTGTGTCAACTAATAACATATGGATCAGCGTAATAGTTGAAGCTTATAACTCTCATTTATATATACGTCGGTTTGTGCTAAATGGAGTTGTACTGATAAGTTAGAAATGAATATACGTGATTTGTTTGATATATGCCAAAACGAATGGAGAAGTTTGCTAGTTTTTTTTAGCATTGCTCAATCTTTTATCCTTGGTGTACAACAATGTGCGCAGTAAAGCAAGGGGCTCACGTTATGAATAACATTTGAGGATACGAAAAACAGTATAGTGAAGAGTGGGTTTTAGAAATAAATTTAAAAAAATAAATAATATATAATTACAATTGGTGTAACTACATGAGCTTTCTTTCTTAGGTTTTTGGTTCGGCGTTCTTATTCAAGATACTTTATTTTTGGTCCTTTTGAGAAGCTCGATAGTTTTTTTTAAGATAACTGGCCTTTGTTTTATAATTTAATTATAACTACTAACTTATTAGGTTAAATTGCATAGGTGAGTTAGAGATAAAGAGAATAGAAGTAGATTGATAAAGGTTGAGAAAGTGAAAATTACAATTTACCTCCTAACACCTTACATTTTGATTAAAATTTTGATTTCACAAGCACGACTAAATAGGACGGTTTTTGAATTTGAAGTAGTCTATAGTGATTTTTGGCGTTTAGGGAATTCTTGTAATTATACGCAATATTGGTGCAAAGTACAAATTTAATATAAATATATAAGTTTTGATATTATGATTTTTTATATTATACATCCAATATCAGGTACTAAAAATATCATTTTGCCGAAGACATTGAAAGTATAATATATATATATTAAGTATTTTTATATCTAAAATAATATAAAATAGCAAAATAGAGAGATATATGTGGAAGTTTATAATAATAGTTTTTATATCTTCCCACTGAAGAGTTGCAATGAAAAACATTGCAATTAAAAAGATATTAAATTTTTTAATACAAATAGATAAATACCTGCGATAGGAATTCTTGACATTGACAGCAGCCTGTTAAGAGGGTCTTCTTTGGACTGAATTGAGCTGAGAAATTTGATTTTGTTGAGAATCAAGTTGAGGTGAATTTATACTGAGTTGAAGGTTGTTAACTTCTACAATCACAGTTAATCATAATATTACTTTGGAATAACTGAATTTGTAATTATGAGGATCAAACTTGACTGTATTTTCATTGTTTTGACATCTGAATTGGAGAGATCACTGGCTTGTTTCAGCATCAGCCTTTCTACCACTGGGGGAAGAGAAGGGTAAGGATATACTCCAATGGGTAGAGATGACAAATAGAATAATGACAGTTTTGTCAATCTCCCTTTTCAATAACACACTCCTGATCTTATCGTCATCAACCAACTAATGATTATCAGAACTCTACCCAAAGCCAGAAGGGTCTAGGCTTATTAGGTGTGTGTATCAGAACTATATCTCCAACCTTAATTCTGTTGGTCCACTCTGACTGATAGAGACTTCTACTAGTCTGGCGCAAATTTAATAGGTAAGACTCATACCATAATTCCCTGAAAGTCTCCAAAACCCTTCCTTGAGCAGTTAGAGTTATGGCTAAGTCTTGTTGTGAGGGAGGAAGTTTTTTCCATATTGGGGTGGAAACTTCATTGAATATGAGGTTTGAATTGCCATAAGGCTTCAAAAAGGAATTTTGGAGCAATAACTTCCAAATCATTATCTGATGACCTATAGGTTAAAGGTCTTGAATGATAACACATTGGTGATATTTGAAATACTTGTTAACAGTTGAAAGTAGGTTAAGTTTGCTTTACCTATAGTTTTATAGAGACATCCTTAACTGTTTCGTATCATTCTCTCCCCAACCTGATCCACCCAACTGGAATAGTTGGGAATCTTGTAATGTTGTGCTGTTATGTGATAGCGCACTAATGTTAGTGGAATAACATTCTGAAGACAAGAATTCTTTATCAGAGTATATTTCCACCTTTGTTTTGAAATTCTGGCATTTATTGAGTACATAATTGGATGGTTATGCCATAAATATTTGTGAAACGTTGGAATGAAAGTAAAAGGATTCAGTGGACATATCTGGGAGGACATCAACATGAATAGCTCTGATATAAGGCAAGTGAAAATTACATGAATTTCTTTTTTAGGTAAGTTCTCTTTTAATACATCTAATCTTTGACATTTCGAGTGTGAGAAGAATGGCCTGTAAGCCACGCAATATGCTAAAGGACGCACAAATTACTCTGGTTATGATGAAGATTAGCTATACATTTTATTGGATTATTTTTAAAATGGGATATAAAATCTATTAAATGTTCTTTTGCTATACTAATACTCTGATAAAACTTCTTTCAGCTGCCTGTGCATTGGTATAATCAGTAACCATGAGCTTTGATGAATTGGATAGTGGTTTGAACACTAAGTGTTGAACATCTTGAATGAAAATCTCTTATTATTAATTTAGTGAGATGATGATCCTTGCCAAGAAGAAATGGATTTATCACATCATATATTTGTACAGAAGTGTTGTAGCTATTCTTCCTCTGGATCGGAAAAGGTCATTTTCGTCAATAAATAAATTAAGTTGATTAACAGCAGATAGTGTGAATTTTTTCACATCCTTTTAGGATTTTGGGAAATAATATCATTCCTTAGAATAAACAATAATGCTGCTCTTATCTTCAACAATAGAGTTGGGGTTTTCTGATCACAATCTTCATCCAGCCCTTTACTCCTGCTTAATGAATTTGAATATTTTTTGAAGTTACTTTATAAAGCCACTTGAGTAATCTTTAAATTGTAATAAAGACTGAGATGAGTAGCTACCACAGATGTGTGACATTGTTAAAAGTCTTTTTCCTTATTGGCTCAGACAAACATTTTAAGTTTAGCTAGTAGGTCCACATTGAGATTGATCTAGGAACTCCAGAAGGATCCTTTAGCCATAATGGCAATTTTTTGAACGAAAGTAAGAAGTTGTAACACTCTGTGATAATTACAGATCTGCTGGGTTTTCATAGAGTATTGATACTATCAAGCTAAGAAATGGAATAACTTTGTAGGCTCTGCTCAACTTGATTTTTGATTTAATAAATTTCTTGAGTCTATTTATTTATCACAAAAATATTTTTTATTTTTTGATCTTCCAGATAGGAGCCATGAAAGGAAAATTTGAGCACTACAAAGACCTTTATGTTTTTGAACTGAATATTAGAACAAATTTGATAATATTGATTATATAAACTTGAAAAATAAGAACACAGACAACAACTCCAAAGGGCAAAGCCCTAGATTTCACCTTGGCCGTTGAGATATAATTAAATTAATGAAACCTTGCCTCTACTTATATAACGACTAAAAATCAATTAAAAGATGAAGACAGCATCACAAATACGAATAAAGGTTTTGAGGGAGAGGTGAAGAAAGCCACATATTCAATAATCAATATTTATATGTAATTTATTTAATTCTGAACAAAGAGAAGACAGGAAATATTAAAACATCGTCAAGGGTAAGCCTTTTTATCCCAATTCGAAGACTAATTGGCCATATATTTCCTTATTAAATAACGTGACCTCTTAAAGTTTACGGGTAAAAAGATATTTAAAGATCAAAAACTTGGACTAGCAGCAGATAACAACATCTTTTATGGTAAGATTGCATCAGCATTTCTGATAATTTTGCTAAGTTTTAACTTATCTGGTAAGAGGATTACAAAGATATACAAGAACTATATCTTCTGATTCTTGATGTTAGAATATATTCCTACCTCTTCTTCATAGACGCTCTAATTGAATTATTATTAGAGTCCTACTTTCTAAGATGGGAAAGCTATCGCAGTCTTTCTCCTTCATATTTTTATTCAGCATTCTATGAATAAAGTTTCTTTAAGATGCTTGGTAGATATATTTGTGTGCAACGTTAAATATATTAAATTTATCATATATATATATATAAATATATTGTCAAGTTCAAAAGAATCATTGATACACACTCTCATTGAGAGTAAACATCTCATAATAAGAGCTTGATTTCATGTAGTTGTGAATAGTGATATTAATATTGAGGATGAAAGGTGATGATGTGAACCAAAAACAATGGGTTGAGTTCGATGTAAGCCTGTTTAGCGTAGATATAGAACCACTTAACTTCTTGCCGAGAAAGGAAAAGAGCATAGTTTTATGCGAGTGGGCGGTTTCGATGAATATCTTTACCGACCTTGCAATGACTTGAGTGGAAGGCTTGTAGTATTTATATCCGACAAAATTGATGCTGATTTGGATCGGAACCAGAGAATAATAATGCTCCCATCAGAATATTAGATGTATAACAATAAAGACTAGGTCACAAGTAAATAAAGAGACATGACTATTAGATGAGTGGGATAAAGAGTTTACGTGAATAATTTTGTATGAGAATTTGTAAATAATACAGCAGAGGCCTGACTTTGTTAGATAGAATATGTTCTATTTTTCTAGTTTTTTGTTGACTAACAGTGCTCTCTCAGTGTAGGAACAAAAATTTTTAATTTTATTTTTCTATACTACACGAGGGAGAATATTACTCGTGACTCAGTTTCATATAATAAACACTCTAGCAAAATGATGGTTAAATGTAAAGAGTACATATCCGTTTAAGGCTTGTATAAACTAATTTTTCTTTCTAATTTTCATGAACTCTATTCTAAAAAGTCATGCAAGGATGCAATGTTATACGTGTGTTGATGGCAACGTAAGATAAAGTTTATCTTCATAATAAATGGAAGTTATTCATGATTTTTACTCGTTTCTTAGGAACCTATACTTACATTTTGATTTTTCAATCTGTTTCAAGATATCTTCTTTTCAGATATGTATGTTATTTATGAAGTGCCGAGCCTGTCTAGTGAGCCTAAGGACTTAAGTTGAGACAGTGGTTTTCGAGTAATCCGTACCCTCAGAAGACTTAGGTGGATGTGGTTAAGGATTAAGGGTAAGAATGTGAGGTGTGTTGGAGCGCAATTAGGACCAATATGGTTGTGAACCTGGCGTTGGAGTTTTGATGTTAGGGTGTTTGATGTTTGAAATATGGAGTCTCTATGCGATTTTTTAGTAACTATATAGAAATGGTGGCTTTGAAACTCGTTATTGTGAGTTATTTGTAGTAATAGAAAAATTATTATATATATTTCCAAATGGAATAACGCAACATTCTTACTTAAAGCAGATCACTCATACATTATTATTATATAAATTCTAGTGGAGGACACTAGCTCTCTATTTAATAATTCATCTGGCAGGCTTTAAGTGCCTTAAGGAAGAATGGCCGTTTATCGACGAATAGCCTGTGCAATCGCAAATACGGAATAATAATGAGTTTCTATTTATGATTCATAGCTGTTTATCACGTCCTGAATTCTATGGCAAATTCTAATAATGTTTATTTTTAAATTATTAAGAGCTGTTGGTCACGGAACTGCTTCAATTTCTTCGATGGTTCAAATGGAAAGCTTCTGTCGGTTCTATAATGCATCAAGAGGAATTGAAATGTGGTGCAACAAGACTGGTCCATTATACTAAGAAACAAGGTCTCTTTCAAAACGTCTCTGCGGTGGGTAACACTAAATAGGTTTTTTATTCGTTTGAGTGCGTTGTGATAAAATTTCCTCGTCAGATTATCTAATTTTGTATATGGTTTTGTCAAGGACTCTTTTGAAACGCGCTTCCTAGAGTACCTTCTGTATTGTGCACTGAGCGCATGATGCGACTAGGCACTTTGCCTGAGAAAGCCGAAACTTCTACCCTCTACAAATATGTATTTAGAGATACATTGATGGTATTCATATTAAAGGTAATCTCGTGTTAGAGTTTGCTTTTGGAGCTTCAAAGGCATAGAGACGTATAATTTTAGAGGTGCGCATAGGGAGCTTTAAGGTGGACTATTTGCGCCTCTTTGCTTACATAAGAGCTGTAATATGATTTTTTCTTTTTATATTTGCATTATCAAACATATGGCAACTGGAACAGCAAAGTTGGCCTCCGTGCAACTTGTCAGGAAACGTAGAAATTCATAGCATGTATAGTTTAGTACTTGACCTTTGGGAGCGACTATAAGATTTTATTTCATTACTTCCTTTTAATTACTTACACCTCAAGTGAGTATTTCTGATAAATCTATATTGGGAATCTTGGTGGCTATTTCTATCATGCCTTTAGAGGATGAACAAGAAACCTCTCATTTGTATTTGATACATAACCTTTGATTGTTAGAAGCTGTAGGACCTTAGAATGATCACGAAGTAATCATATGAAGCTGTCAGTTTCTCAATACTTCTTATTAATGACGATGACTGTATGTTGCTGACACACTCTCTCTCCGTACAGCAAGAATATGGAAATAAGAGGTACATGAATTATTCAGTATATTTATATAGGATTCTCTGTCCTTTGCTTGTTCGATTTAAATTTTAATTTAAAATGTAGCTGTTTATCGAAAGTTATAGGTATATAAATTTATTTAAATTCTCTCGATAGTATATTTTATAGCATGGCTCGATCATGGATAGCATTGTTGGGAGGGACTTAGGATTGATTTGAACTTTAATGTATTGATGATTAGGCGTTTTAAGTCTAATTATATTTTTTATAATTTCATTCATGCATTTAAAGCACTTTCGAACGGCTGACTTTAGGTCTGATTTAAGTATCGGGAGATATAATTGGTAATTCAACTTGGCGAGAATTTCCTTTACTACAATTAGGTAATATTTGATAAAACTATGACTCGTTGTGTATACAGTAATAACTTAAGATATCCAGCTAGGCTACTCAAGATTACTTTTGTGAGGGTTATATTCTTCTCAGTTATCGATGTTATTAATGTCCCTGGTTCTCTTTTAAGTAAACCCTAGTCGACATTATATGATTCGGTGGGCCGAGCTTACAAATAACTAGTGGGTCTCTATTTTAAGCAATTGTTATTCTCATTTTTTTCTTAAAATGATTTATCAATGAATGAAATTGTTTCGTCTAAAAGCTTGCTTTGCTAAACAGTTCCATGAGCCTTATACTATATTTTATTTGAGAAATGATAGAAAGATCTGATAGGAGAGCTCAGTAGTTAGTAGTTTACTGTTTCTAAATTTATATTTTTTAGGCAGTGAAGGATTATTATCTGAGTTAAATTTAAGCCTGTTTTGTTATCACTGGTTACGAAAATTAGGATATAGAGCGTTAACAATATTAGTACTTTCGTTTAGTATTTTGAAAAAATAAAGTTTTATAAGCAACTTATCAGTTTCTTGCCCTCAAAGAAAGCCACAATTCTAGTAAGCTCTAAGAAACCAGATTCACCTGATAATAGGTAGTCGCAGAATTGTTTTGTGGATAGTGGTAATTGAAATTTATAAGTCACCTATTTATAATTTAATACATTACATATAAAAGTTGTTAAGAAAGTATAGATGAACGTCTCTAGGTTATTGAATCTTTGACTAAATCTTATTTATGAATGTGTAAATGCAGAGCCGGAAGTCAAACTTCATTTAGTTTGTCAATTTTATTATACTTGTATTACCTTCCTGTTAGTTATAACTATCTTGATAATCTGAACTCAACGACTCTACTGTCACTGCTTTAATGATGTCATTTTATATAACTGTAGTATTGAAACATCTTTATCTTAATTATCATCTATAGCCTATCATCTTTGTTTTGATAAACCAAGGATAATAATATCTAACTTGTTCGACCTTATTTGGAAAGGGTACAGTGTCTTATGATAGATATATATGGGCTTAGATTTTTTGATTAACTCTTATCAAGAAGGGCGTTTAGTTAGCTCTTGGATTCAGGACTATTTGTCGTATGAATGTATGTATGCTTATTGAAATTTGTGCTAGAGATGTAGCCTCACAATGGACAATGAAGATATCGCTATTGGAAGAAAGATGAATAATGAATGATAAGATATGAGCCTACCACCAAGGCCAAATTTATATTTGAGTGGTAATTGTTGTAAAAGGTGCTTATAATTTAGAGACAAAAACCAAACATAAAATTTGAAGTTGAAGTGATCTAGGTCCTAGAATGTTCACCTCGACTTTAGTAGAAATTGATTATCAATTCTTATATTTAGTATAAGGAGTAAAAAATAGCATGTTATTAGATTCAGTGCTACCCCAGGTTAGTTTACCTAAAGTTATAATTTGATTTTGAATTTTTGAAAAGGTTTAGAAGACCAACAGAAAAATAGATAAACAAAATTTTTGGAGGTGTTGAAAAAAAGTACTATGTACGCACAATTACGTAGGACGGCTAGTATATTGAGCTCTTGTTGTGTAATTTATCATTATAGGAATACAGTGATAATTTGTGTCTGACATGGATATTGGTGGAATATATAGGTTAAATTGATGCTTATGCTTATCTAACTTCTACATACCACATTTTTGAATAAATATACAATAAAGTAACTAACTTAGGGCCAAAAACGCTAAATAGGTACTAGTCTCTGAATGAGGACTCAGATGGCCTATTTACGTTTTCTAATTATTTTTACCTAGTTCAAATAAACTCTTAAATTTAAAATGGATTTTGGACCTAATAATAGCTACACAATAAAATATCCAAAATGCTATTAAGCCTTCGGGATACTTATTACTTGTATTGTAGTGGTTGGAGGACTTCATTAGGGAACCTCTAACAGGTTCCTACTCTAAGCCATGGCCTTACCTAGCTCAAAGTAAAAAAGATCCAAGAAGTCACAAAAAAATTAAAATTATCAACGAAAATGCGTGGATCTCCGTATCGCAAGTGCTGAATAACCCGGTAGGAACGAAGCAATATAGGAATCCCTCCACCAACAAACACGGATATCGAAGTTGGCAAGAACCCCACCAGATCCCATTCCCAACATAAACCCCAGAAAGAACACAACCAGCCCAACCAACCGGGGTAAAGAAGAGAGCGGATAAGTTGACCAGGATGGAAAGACGACCCACAATAACAAGATTAGGGAGGCCTTTGTGGAAAGATTGAAAGAAACAGGCCATGAGATCTGAGAATGCTACACAATGAAGGTGCGATAGAAGAAGAAGACTCACCTGATAAGAACCGCAAGAAAACTTCTAGAAAAAGTGGAGACCAAGGAAGCCAAGAGGTAAGAACCAATCATTACTGTAGGAAGCGGAGATTGAAAGGTGATGCTGCGGAACATTCAGGGCAAGGGAGCCTTCAAGGACCTAAATGCATGGGAATGGAAGTATAGTTTGATTTTTATTAATTTGCAATATTGCCTAGCACGAGTTATAGTTGTATCAAATAACCCGTATTCATGTTTGGGACTCTATATAGATTCACACTAATTGGAACAAATAAAAGTCTTTTGATGATATACAAAATTAAAAAAATAATATATAATTACAATTGTGTAACTACATAAGCCTTACCTTAGGTTTTAGTTGGTTACTTCAAAGACTTTGTTGGTCCTTGAGAAGCTCTGATAGTTTTTAAGATAACTCAGCCTTTTGTCTTATTATTAATATATACTAACTATATATATTTAGGTTATATTTCAAAGTAGTTTCTGTAAGAGATAAAGAGAATAGAAGTAGATTGATAAGGTTATTCAAGTTGAAAATTTAAACTTTACTGATAATATATATATTATATATTACATTTTTGATTATATAATTATGAAATTGATGAACAAAATCAAGATGAAACGCTATTAAATTTTTTAGAAGTAGTTATAGTGATGTTTTGGGACGTTTTAGGGAATTCTTTAGTAAATTATACCCAATATTGGCAAAGTACAAATTCCCACTTAATAAGAGTTTATGCTAATGGCAGCGAGTTGAATTTAATAGCTCGTTGTATTGCTTTTTTTTTTAATTTTTTTACATCCAACTATATCTGTGTGTACTAATACTATTCTAATTAAATGTAATGTCAGATACTAAGTGAAAGTAATATATATTAATAGTTTTTTATCCTAAAATAACTATAATAGGCAAATAGAATGAGGATATATAGTGACGAGTATAGTATAGTTTTTATAGTGGTTTAATGACATTTTTCGTGAGGTATATATGGGGAAAATATTATTAAGATTGTATGAAAGAGAAAGATACTCAAATTATAGTTAGGGTAATATTATTTATGAAATTTAATAAGCGAATAGTATAAGTAATATAGATACGATTATCAATTTGCACATGATGTAAATATACTATATATGAAAAATACGGTAGCGATTTATATTATTGTGCTTAATTAATATACGTGTATAAAAAGAATTATTATATAGGTAATATTAGTAAAAAATAATTAAATGTTAGTTATAATATATCTTGTGGCGGTCAAGCTATAAAACAGTATTATAAGTAAACGTTAGAGCTAAGTCTTTACGGCACAAGTGAGTCAACGAACCCATCCCTGTACTAGATGTGATGTTTTCTTTTTAGCACTACTATATTTATTTTTAGAGGGGGATCGTATATGCCGATGTTGGTGGTAAT
The DNA here is from genome assembly GCA_015478945.1 of Trachelipus rathkii. Classification (NCBI taxonomy): domain Eukaryota; kingdom Metazoa; phylum Arthropoda; class Malacostraca; order Isopoda; family Trachelipodidae; genus Trachelipus; species Trachelipus rathkii. Next base: position 45,990 of record JABUQX010043127.1, read on the forward strand.
ACGGAGGGGGGGCAAAGTTATTTAACTCAACCGGAAGGGGATGGTCCGAGAGACATAAACTCATCCGCGACAACCCAAGGACCACAGCGTGAAAGGCACGATCTGCAAATTTGAAATGTGGTGGTGTATGAGTGGGGGAAATGTGCATGTTGATAAGCTCGGTGGCTGGCAACAACTGCATGAGTAGAAGCAACTAGATAGAAGTGGGAGAGTTGCAATTTTGTGATGGTGAAACGCTGTGGTACAACTATGGTACGGAACTTTGCTGTTGATGTGCACTAAGAACATATTCATAACCTTGAGTTAATATCTCATAGATTAGATAGAAGGTCAAGGGTGTGTGTCGGTTGATGAACGTATGGTCATCTGAGGGAACGTTGAAGACGATGCACGATTGTTTTGGGATAGTTTAGAATGAATGTGCTCCGTGCCTAGATGGGAGTGGTGTAGAGAAAGCTTTCAGATTTGAATAGTGGGTTTGGGGGACCTGAATGGGTTGATTAGGTGATCAAAAAAGGGATGGGTAACAGGTGGTTTTTGGGGTGGCGGGAGAAAATGAAAATGGTAAGAAGGTGTGAGTTAGATTTTCTTGTATGAAGATGAGTTGCTCGTTAGTGAGCTGAGAAGTAATTTTTTTCGTTTTCAGGTACTAGTATTTTTATATAACACGCAGCACTCATTACATAAAAGTATACTGAAGAAAAGTTGAGTTGTACGGTAGAAATCGGGTAGAAGTGAGTGAAAATGATGTCGCATGTGTGATTCTCTCGTGTTGGGGAAGTGAGGAGACTCCGTTGAAGATAAAATGGTGTTGGATGTTAAATCAGTGAAAGGTTTTAGGAATGGGATTATCGGACTTATTTAAACGATTTGGGTTTCATAATAGATAAAAAATTAGGTTAGTTGTGGAGGAGGCTTTGGTGGAGAGAAAGATTAATAACGAAAGGGAAGTAGGTAAAATATTTAAGAATTGAGAAAGATTAAGTATATGAAACAAAGACTACAATAAGGTTAAGTATTAAGAGCGTGCTAGTAAAGTTTTCTGGTTGGAAATTTGTGATTTCATAAGATTGATAAATTCGTGTAACTCAAATCTGGGGGCAATGAACTGGAAGCAGTGTTGTTTATATGTGCAAGGAGTACGATAGCTTGTGTGCTAAAGTAAGAGTAAGTATATATTGTATATGTTAACAGCGAATGTGTGGAATTTCGAAGAGATGGTATGAAAGCGGTTAAAGATAAACAGATAGCAGTGGTATCGAAATAGTTATTAAAAGCAAAATGATGATGAGTATTATCAAAAAGAAAAGTAAATGAGCTTGGATTAAAATTAATATCAGGAAGGAAAAAAGAATAACACAATGGTGCTAATACGGTTAGAAGAAAAACAGGAGGCTTGACAATGATACGCAAAGTTATCTGCGATAAGGAGGTAACCATAGAGTAGCATTAAATGGGAATAGGAAGCTCTTTTGGAAGGAGTATACGCGAAGGTTATGAATGGATAAGGTGAGGATATGATCGTGCTTAGAATAATGGAATAGTGGATGGTGCAATTTTGTAATTGTCAATAGATATGGATGTGAGGGAGTTGTGGAAATGAACACTTCGATAAATCTGTACACAATATTAACAGTATGTATGAAGGTGTTAGTGATGTGTGGGTGGTTTTGATGTGTGAAGTAACGGATAGGTTAATTTTGGGGATGTAGGTTAATTAGGTTATGAGAGGAGGTAATGGTAGAGTGGAAGTTTGAAGAATGGTAAATCTGCGGTAATAGATGAATTACTAGTGAAATGATCAATGGAGGTGAGACGAGATGGTGTATGATTGGATTTGGAAGTTGTGTAATAAAGCGTTTATGGAGGGTATAGTTTCCAAGGGTATATGAGGAGAGCGGTACTGTACCTTTATAAAGGGGTAAGGGAGAAATAAGGGAACTGTAAAGAAATTTAGGGGATATAGTTTATTGAGTTGTAGGGAAGTATTAATGTGTATTTTGGGTCGAATAAGTAGTGACATCGAGTGCTTTGATTTAGGTGATAGACAAGGTGCGTTTAGGAGTGGTAATGGAGTGTTTGTGGATCAAATCTTTTCAATTGAAACAAATGTTGAGAAAATGAGGGAGATGAAGAATAATTATATTTATAAGAGTTTTAATGAGAAATTTACAACAGGGGGGTAATGATAGAGTTAATAGGGAAGCTTTATGGCAGGTTTTAGTGATATTTGGTGGTTAGGTGGTAGGCTTCTGAATGGAATCAAAATATGTATATGACGATAGTGAAGCGTGTGTAAGAATAATATGGTGGTCAATGGTGTATTGGTTTTTGGGGTAGAGAGAGGGTTGAGACAGGGTTGTGTTATTCTCCTTGGTTTTAATATGATTATATTATATGAGTATATTTATACATATATAATAGAGTATATATAGGTAGCATACGCGGAAGTTCAGCGGCATGTAACTAGAAAAACTATAACAACCGCTACACGAAAATAAATATCATTTTATTATCAGGAGACATTTTTACCGCAGAAATTAAAAAAAAATAAAAAAATCCACGCTTTTTTAAAAAATTAAAATTGTTTAAAAATCTTGAAAATATTACAGTTTTTTGAGCAAATTCTGATGATGCCCGCTTACTACGACTGATGATGGGGCGGAAGTTGGCCAAATGTTGAATTTTTATTTTTTTTAACGGACAAATACCCCACGGGTAAACAGAACGATAGATAGAGTCGGGGTTCTCGCCTACGCGGGGACGACGGGGGGGGACTTCGTCCCCCCTCTGTCCCTCCGTCATCTCGAAGTCCCCCTAAGAAGGATATAAAAGAAAATAATATTTTTCATTAAAATATAAAGCAACATTTGGCAACTTTTCTCTCGAAACTGGAGCTTTCAGGTCTTTCAAGTCGATCAGGCCTGCACTTTTTACTAATATTAATATTGGAGTTATTATTAAATATTAGATAAAAATTAATTTTTTTTTTTAATTCTGGCGGTAAAAATGTCTCCTGATTAATAAAAATGATATTTATTTTCGTTGTATATGTTATAGTTTCTCTATTACATTTCAATATTACCACCATTCATGAATATATATATATATATATATATATATATA
>JABUQX010043128.1:0-45000 GCA_015478945.1 Trachelipus rathkii
TTGCCAAAAGTTACTTTCGATGGAATTTTCACACATGTCTCAAGCAGAAAAAATAAGAGAAAAATTTAAAAATTAAATAAGATAAAACATAGTTTTAAACATTTTAAACCGTCAAAAAATAAATAATTATCAGAGGTATTAATATAAGTTATGTTGAGCCACAACAAGGTTTCATTTACCAAAATATAAAATCACCTGTTGTTGACGCTTCAGCCTTTTAATAATAAATTTTTTAAAAGGAGTATAGCGATAAATAATTGAATAAACATTCAATTTAATAATAAAATGATAATTATTAATAATAATTAATAATTAAATATATAATAATTTAATAATAATGAATTAATAATAATAATAATATAATAATAATTAATATAATAATAATAAATAATATAATAATAATAATAATAATTAAAAAGAAGAAGAAGAGAAGAAGAAAAAGAAGAAGAAAAAGAAGAAGAAGAGAGAGAAAGAAGAAGAAGAAGAAGAAGAATAAGAAGGAAGAAGAGAAGAGAAGAAGAAGTAAGAAGAGGAAGAAAAGAATAAGGAAAGAAGAGAAGAAAGAGAAGAAAAGAGAAGAACATAAAAAAGAGAAAAGAAAGAAAAAAAAGAAAAAGAAAAAAAAAAGAAAAAGAAAAAGAAGAAGAAAAAGAAGAAGAAAAAGAAGAAGAAAAAGAAGAAGAAAAAGAAGAAGAAAAAGAAGAAGAAAAAGAAGAAGAAAAAGAAGAAGAAAAAGAAGAAGAAAAAGAAGAAGAAAAAGAAGAAGAAAAAGAAAATAAAAAGGAAGAAAAAAAGAAAATAGAAAAAGAAAAAGAAAAAAGGAAAAAATAAAAAGAAAAAGAGAAAAAAGAAAAGAAAAAATTAATAATAAAATAATAATAATAATAATAATAATAATAATAATAATAATAATAATAATAATAATAATAATAATAATAATAATAATAATAATAATAATAATTAAAAATCAAAATTATTTTATTCTGTCCATGATGGAAAAGAATAATAATAATAATACTTATCATTAAAAAATAAATAAATGCATAGACAAGAAATGGGCTTCTAAGGGGACGTTTTCGTCCTTTGAGCCCATGAAGTATTATTATACTGTTTCGTATTCAAATTTATATTTAATAGAGAAATCGTAAATTAAAACAGTTTATATAATATGAAATAATTTTAATCCTAATAAATTAGATAATAATAATAATTAATAATAATAATAATAATAATTATTAATAATTAATAATAATTATAATAATAATAATAATAAAATAATAATAATAATAATAATAATAATAATAATATTAATTGTAATAATAATAATAAAAATAATACTAATAATACTAATGAAGATACTACTACCACTACTACTACTACTACTACTACTACTACTACTACTAATAATAATAATAATAATAATAATAATAATATAATAAAATAATAATAGTGTAGGGGTCATATGGACCTAAATGTTATATATATATACCCAAATTTTTACTGCCCCTTGACCTTTTTTGAAGCTCGAAGTTTAGGGCCTTTACCTTTTTTGGGCCTTTACCTTTTAGGGCCTTGACTTTTTTCGACCAACCCTTTGGTCTTCCATGGTCATTTTTGGCCCACGGTATTTTTAGGCCCCCTAATTTTTTCGACAACCCTGATTTTTGGCCCCCTAATTTTTGGAACCCAAAATTTTTGAGAACCCAAATTTTTTGAGAACCCAAATTTTTGAGAACCCTAATTTTTTGCACCCTTTCGAAGCCCTAATTTTTTGGCAACCCCCAATTTTTTCGGCAACCCGATTTTTTGGCAACCCTTCGAAGAAGGGTTGCGCCAAACGGGTTGCGTTAGCAACCGTTTTACGTACCCCACCCTAATTTTTTGACCAACCCTTTGATCCTCCATGGGTCATTTTTTGCCCACCGTAATTTTTGGTTCATTTAGGGGCTTAGCCTTTTTTGATGTCTTTACCTTGTTTGACATGATATATTTCGCCCCTGCCCTTGCCATTTATTACATGGGTCATTTTGCCCAGGTAATTTTGGCCACCCTTTAGGGGCCTAGCCCGTTTTTGATGTCTTTACCTTGTTTGACCAGGATATTTCGGCCTTATACACGCGCCGAGCGCACACACACAACACAACACACACAACACACACAAACACACACACACACACCCACTATATCTCTTTCACTATGACACTTACACTCCTCCATAGATACTTGCACTTACATTTACAACTTATACACACGTACAAACACACGACCAATCCTTTGGCTTCCATGGGTTTCAATTTTGGCCCACGGTTAATTTTTGGCACCTTAGGCTTAGCCTTTTTGATGCTTTAACCTGTTGTACCATGATATTTCGCCTTGGCCTTACCATATACCATGGATAATTTTTGACCACTGGCCAATTTTTGCCCACTCGTGGCCCACCCTCACATATTTCGTTCCTAACTTGAACGCATTATGATTCTATTCCTATACATTTACACTTACCCACACACACACACACACACACACAGACACACACCACACAACACACACACACCACACACACTTAACACGTATACACACATTCACTATGACACTTTACATTTACCCCATAGACACTTACATTTAACCATAGACACATTTACAAACACACTGCCAACCCTTTGGTCGCCCATGGGGGTCAATTTTTGACCCACGGTAATTTTTGTTCTTCTCCTTTAGGACTTAGCCCTTTTTTGATGGTCTTAACCTTGTTTGACCATTATATTTCGGCCTTGACCTTGCCATATACCAGGTGTCAATTTTGACCACGCTAACTTGATGGCTTTGATGGTTCCCAATCACCGTAAGAAGTATCTAGTGATGTTCTATTAGTTTTCTATGAGTATTCTATGAGTGCCAGGTGAATGCCAGGTGAGTGCCAAGTGGTGACTGCCAATGAGTGCCAATGAGTTCCAAGTAGTGCCATGAGTGCCAAGTGAGTGCCACATAGTGCCAAGTGAGTGCAATATGCCAACTGAGTGCCACTTTTTTCAAGCCTTTTTTAGCCTCCCCTGAGCCTGAATAGCCCTAATTATGGGGTCTACCCCTAGGTTAATAAGGTATGAGGATATCGATTGGTGTATATTACAATCCGCTAGAATGCTTCCTACTATGAGTTAGTATTTTATAACACTTATAAACACTTACACCCTGCCATAGACACTTACACTAGCCATATGCACTTACACTCACACGCACACGTACACTTACACTTACACTCACACCCTCGAAGCTCAATTTTTTTGCGGCATCTTGATGGCTCAAATCTTTATGAAGTCATCTGTGATAAGTCATCTTTTGATACACCTATATGATGATTCATCTTGATGACTCATCTTTTGTCTAACTCTAGATCATAAGCCCCCCACCAGGCCGCAGCAAGCCCCTCCCCGCAAAGGATGGAGGCCCGCACCGCAGGGTTGCGACCCGCCGCGTTAATGAAAAATATATATGACATAAGTTCATTCATTATTTATTTTCAGCTTAAGCATTTTATAAAACATTTCGCAACCTAAAAACTGTAAACTCATTACAGACCTATTATTTAACACATATATTTATTAACATTATTTTTATTAATACTTTTTTTACTTAATACTTTTAATTTATAAATTTTTAAAATGTATGTAAGAGAAAAAAAAAACCAGGATGCCTGATATAATAAACATTTTATTTTACTACAACTTTACGAAATTTTATTAAAAAACATTAACATTACATACCCTTTAAGCAGTAAATCAGTAAATCATAAAGTGTAACTAACACTAAGGGATTAGTTAGCTTTTGTTTTACTGCTTTACTGCTTTAATCATTTTTACGCTTTAACTCATGTTTAACTGTTTTAACTTATATGTTTTACTGCTTTAACTCACATTTTTTATTAACATTACATTACTTAAAGCAGTAAATCAGTAAATCAAAGAGGTGTTACCTACACCTAGGGGGATTGTATGCTTTTGTTTTACTGCTTTAAACTCATGTTTTACTGCTTTAACTCATGTTTTTACTGCTTTAACTATTATGTTTTACTGCTTTAACTCACATATTCATAAACATTACATACCTAGCAGTAAATCAGTAATCAATAAGAGTGTGACCTAACACCAAGGGGGGGATTAGTATGCTTTGTTTTACTGCTTCTGCTTTAACTCATTTGTTTTACTGCTTTAACGTTCTGCTTTACTGCTTTAACTTTTCTGCTTTTACTGCTTTAACTTTCTGCTTTACTGTTTTAACTTTTTGCTTTTTACTGCATTTAAACTTCATATATTTATTAAAATTATGTTTCTTATTTTGTTTTAAACTTTTTATTTATTTTTTATTATTATTTTTATTTATTTTTATTTTTATTTTTTTTATTTTATTATTTTATTTTTATTATTTTTATTATACTTAGTGTTTTTTATAAATTGCCTATTGTTATTATTTAGAACACACATACACACACACACCCAACACACACACACAACACACACACACATTCACTTACACTTATACACACATTCACTATGACACTTATATGCACATTCACTTGATACTTATACAACACATTCACTATGACACTTACAAACTTGTCCATAGACCCTTACATTTACACTTACACTCACCACAGATTTACTTACACACACACAGATTTGCTTACACTCACACACACAGATTTACTTACACACACAGATTTACTACACTTGGCACACAGATTTTACACGAACAAGCACACACAACATACACACACCCGACACTCACTTACACAGTATAACGTATAATTTACTAAAAAACATTTTTATGTTTTAATTAAACACGTACATTTTATATTACTCATTCAAATATAAACTTAAAATTATTCAAAGTTTCTTAAAAACTTCTATAATAAATCAATCATTAACTCTTGAAACAAAGAATTTATTATAACTGTTATACTGTTTTGTTTATAATTTTAACTATACAAGTTTAAATAACTTTACTTAAAATTTTATTGAAAATTTATTAAAAACAATATATTTTACGTACCTTAAAGCAATAAATCAGTAAATCAGTTAAGCAAACCACCCACCCCTTCCAATCAAGCTCACGCCACGTTTTGTTCTATTACTTAGCTGCTTTACATCCATCTTAACATTAATAAGTAAAAATAACAAATAAGTTCTTCATCGTCTAACATAAACATTTGTATTTTATAAAATCATTTCTAAGCTTTTTATTTAAAAAAATAAACAATTAACCGTACATTCTATATTTTATTTAAAAATCTCGATGTTAACTAAAAAATATTTCTAAGTTTTTTAAATAATTCGGGTTTTCTTATTATTATTCATTATTATCTATTGTACATTGACAATCCATCAGAAGAAAACACAACAACCCGCACTCCTTACAGATACAAAACTGACCTCTCTCTGTAAAATGTGTTGAAATTACTACTTTATTTCTAAATTTAGGATAATCCTTTTTGTAACCGGGCTGATTAAAGCCTAATTCCAGGTCAAATATATTTCAAAACTGACCTTTTCTGTAAAATGTGGTGCAATAACTACGTTAGGCGTAAATTTAGGCCTAAAATTTAGGATAAACCTTTTTGTAGACGGGCTAATTTAACCTAATACAAGGTCAAAAGGTAATTCCGTATAGACAAGAACATGTATTATTATTTTTTAAAATTATATTTCAACTGAAACATGCTGGATCGTTAAGATCCTTTAAGCAGGAAAAAGGAAATGTTTTCCTTATTGTGATTGGGTCGGGTAATCCTTATCTCTATATTACCTCGTATGTGATTGGTCGAGAATCAGAGAATTATTTTATCGTCCTTTGAAAATTAACTTTGTTCTTTAAAATTCTTGTATTTGAGCAGGTGGGTGTTTTATTATCTTTTAGAACCCCAATTTCTCATTTTAAAGCATAGTCATTTGTAGCTGTAAAGCGTCGGCACAAGTACTGATTTGTGTATAAAAGTGTTTTTATTTTTACTAAAGTGTATATCATATTTATGATAAATACTTACATTGAGGAATAATTATTTAATTTTCGCTGAATAGATAATAACTTAATTCACTAGTTTCTAAGCTAACCACCAGGCTCAGCATGAGCCACCGCAAAGGCAGCCAACCCCGCACCCGCAGGTGCGTCCCGCCGCGTCCCCCGCCCGCCGCGTGCGCCCGCCGCGTGCGCCCGCAGGCGCATTATTTCCGCGTTCCCGCCCGCCGCGTTTTGCGCCCGCAAGCGCAAATTATTCCCGCGTGCTCGCCCGACGTTAGTTTATTTACTTCATGCCTATTGTTATTATATTTAGAGACGAGCACATAGACACACACGTACAGCACACACACCACACACGACACAACACGCGAACACGGTTACACACGCACACGCAACATCAACTGTACACGGCGATTAGTAACGAGACAATGTTAGTTAATACATTTTATGTTTATTTGTTAAATTATTATACTTCATGCCTATTTGTTAACTTTGTATTCCGGATAGATGACAGCACATTTACACCGTCGACACACACACACAGCAGACACGACACAAACCACCAACAAACACGTCGCTATAATTAGTCACAGCGACACTAGCACACTACAGCAGAGCGGATAATATAACGATATAATTGATATTAAAAACATTTTATTTATTTATTATTATTAATACTTTCATGCACATATTTTATTATTATTGTAAGATACACACATAAACGAGCCACGCACACCAGCGACAGTGACGGACACACAGCGACACAGCACACTATACACCAGCTAGCACACACACAAATCTCGATTCGGCGGACATCTTAGCGACACAACACCTATTTACGAAGGATATAACGAATAATTAATTTATATAAGACACTATGTTTTATGGTTTATTAGTTGGAATTGTGTCCCGTGATTTGAATAAATAACAAACGGTTGAGTAGAAGTAATTATTACTTTCATAGACTATCAAGGTGTGATGAGGATGTTATTTTAGACCACTGAAACATGACCATTACCAACGACACACACCCCAACGACACACACACATAGTCACAAGCATAAAATACAACTATACGCGATCCATCTCTACTCAATAGTACTCTTCGAATGCCTCAAACTTGCTGCTCAGCTTTGATGCCTCAATTTTTCTGATGGCTCAGTTTTGATGCCTCAACATTTGTGTGCACTCATCTTTGTGATGCCTCAACTTTGTAATTTTGTCTCTCAGCTTTTGCATGTACGCTCCAGCTGTTAATCCTCAACATATTACCACTTTAAGTCTTTAGGAAGGTACCTCAGCTTTGTGTTGCCCGATCTATTAAGACTCATCTTGATTTGTCGTAATTCAGTCTATTGATACCAACCAGGATTAATCTATTATTGATGATTTCATCTTATAAGCAGTCTCACTACGTATGAGCCAAGTGATATCTATCTTACACTTTATACACTTATATGACAGACAATCATACATCTAAGCTCTTTCTTTATTCCCGGAGCATCCGCTATCGATACAAAATAGTACTATATCTCTTACATCCCTCAGTGATACACTGTGCACGACTGCACACTCACACACTAATTTTAACAAGTGAGTTTTATTGAACATGCTGGAACCGTGGAATCGGATAAGCATAATTTAAAATATCCTTGTAAATAGCTTTTTTTTACGGGTATAACAGGCATTTAGCAACCAAATTTCTGAAAATGGAATAATAATTAATAATAAACCTATAATGGTCCCAAACCTATTTTAAGGGTATATAATATGGACATAAGCATCAGGGGTAAGCTATATTAATCATAATCTACTTAAAATAACCAAAAGACATGACCTAATATATTAATGTAATTCACCACTATAGTAGAATTATATTAAATGGCTACTTATTAACACACATCCACTACACATATATTATTTTTATTTATATATATAATATATAATTTTATATTTATTAAGATGTAATTTAATATTATATTTCATTCTTACTGTGGGACGGAAGCAAAGGAGTTCATTTGTTCAAATAATATTCGACAATCAAGGGATAAGTCGATAATATGCGACTGCGGGCGCAACTGACGGCTGTTAGCGGGTACGCGGCGGGGCGGGGACGCGGCGGACGCACCTGCGGGTGCGGGTTGCCTGGCTTTGCGCTGAGGGTGCATGCTGTAGCCTGGTGTGTTATATAGCCTTAATGAACTAGTGAATAATATTATTAATCTATTTCTAGTGAATATTTAAATAATTAATCTCAATGGTAATAAGTATTTATTATATAATTATGCATATACACTTTTATGTAAAAAAAAAAAGACTTTTATTATACATCAAGAGATCAGGATAACTTTGACCAAATTAATTCAAAGTTCTTGGCATTAATCACCGCGGCAAAAAAACAATTGATTTATATATGTATTATATGTGTCTTAAATTAGTATATTTATAGACATTCTCAACTAACATACAAAAAACAAGTTCCAGTATCAAAAAGTTATCTTCATAAAGCAGAAATATCAATAATTCAATTCGACAATCCTTACTATTACGAGATATTAGGTAAGAGATAAAATGGGGAGTTACCGCGACCAAATTACACAAGTACGTTAAAATATTATTATACAAATCATTTATCCTGACTATAAACCGCGCCTCATACACAGACAATTATTGCCAAGACAAATGTTTCAGTTTATGAAACAAATATTAAATTATTATTATAATATAAAAATAATTATTTATTAATTATATCAATGGATAGTCTAGTGACTATAATTCTATGGAGAAAGATATATAACCAGTTAAATTTGACTGCATGTGTGATTAGAGCAATACTCTAAATTAGATCGTTCTATCCTAATCAATGTTTCCTCCTCTTATTCCTAATTTGGCCTAAATTCTTTTCTTTAGAGTATAGCCCTACAGCATATATAGATTGCACACAAATATCTTTACAGATATAAATGAGGTCAGTTTGAGAAGATAATGAGGTGTTAAAATACGTGTGTATCAGATACTCGCGCTTAATTCTGAGTGAACTCGCAGCGCGAGAGTTAACAAAACGTGATATATCCACCATCAAATTGTTCTGGTTTATACGAGACAGCGTATAAAAGTCAGTCTCAAGTTCTATAAACCAACTTATGAGAATATCAGGAGAAAGACGCAAGATGCGAAGAATTTGGTATACTGTGAGAGGTGTATGGCATGTTGTTAAGATGTTATTTCTGCAGATGGGATGAGTTTCATTTAGAAAGACCTCCGATGAAAGTATTTTGGATTAATAATATATACGAATAACTCATTATACTAATAAAGTATAACTCCGAATCTATTTATCTTCACACAAAACATATATGGAATAATTTTTTAAATCGAATGCCGGGGTAGAAGATAAATATGGTGAGTAAAATGAGTCAAGTAGGCATCATTGTATTGAGTTAGTACTCTCAATATTAAAACTATAATACTGATAGATTAATAACCAGAAAATAATATAGTTTTATTATTCGCTATAAGCAAGGAAGAGAACTTATTTTGTTATATTTAGAATATAACTTGATATTATAGTGATAGATTAAACCGATTGATGTAGACAGTAATTTCCTATATTTATAGAACAAAAAAACGTTGGCGATAGTACTTGATGAATAGGGGGTCTAATAGTGAGGCTGTCCTTACTTTATTTTACTGATATTATGCTATTAAGTGATACGTAAAATATATGTTTTTAATAAATATAATTTCATAAATTTTAGTAAAAGTTATTGTAAAACTAATTATAGTTTATAATAATTTATAACAAAAAGTAATACACAGTATTTAATAATTATTTTATGAGAATTACGTCTGCATTTATTGATTGAATTTTATTATAGAAAGAATTTTTAAAACTTTGAAAAAAATTTTATATAATATATTTGAATGAGTAATATTAATGTACGTGTTTAATTAAAATTTTGCAGTTGTTAATTTCATTATATACAGTATAATATATATGTTGGTAAGGTGTGAGTGTAGCGGGTAGTATGTATGTGTGTTATTGTGTGTTGGTGTGTGTTTATATGTAATATATGGTTAGTGTGTGTGTGTTTGTGTATGAAAATCTGTGTGCAAGTGTAAGTAAATCTGTGTGTGTAATAGTAAAATTCTGTGTGTTAGTGAGTGTAATAGTTAATCATAGTAATATATAATGTGAGTGTAAGTAAATCGTGTAGAGTGTAAAGTAAATTCTGATAATATATGTTTGGAGATTAAATATAGGTAACGGTAAATTAAGTGTCCGATACGGACAATGTAAGCGTAACAATGATTGTTTTTTATAAGTAATTATCATATATGTAGAATGTTATTAATTATGCGTATTAAGTGTCATAGTGAATGATGTTTAATTAAAAGATGTAAGTTGTATGTGATGTGTGTGTGTGTTGTTAGTGTAGGTTGTGTTGGTATGTTAATGAAAAATATTAACAATGTGTATGTTGTGTTTTTCATAAATAATACAATAGGCATTTAAGTAAATAAAACTAAGATTAATAATTCAAATATAATAATAAAAATAAAATAATAAGAAGAATCTTTCAAATTTTTTTTTTAATATTATTATTAAAAATAAAATAAAAAGTATTGTAAAATCTAAATAAAAAACGTAAAGAAGTTAATAAATATATGCAGCTTAAAGCAGTATAAAGCAAAAGTAATTAAAAACAATAGTAAAAGCAGAAAGCTTAAGCAGAAGTATTATTAAAGCACGGTAAAAGTTATAAGCAGGGATAAAGCAGGAAAGTTAAGCATGAAAACATGAGTTATAAAGTACAGTTAAAAGCAGTAAAACAAGCTCAATACTCATTACCCTACCCCTATGGTGTTAGGCACACCTCTATTGATTAATTTAAATAACTGATAATTTATCATGCTTTAAGGTATATATGTAATGTTAATTGAATAGTGTAGCTTAAAGCATAGATTTAATAAACATATGAGTTGATAGCAAGTATAAAACATTAGTTATATAAGCAGGAATAAAAAACATGATAGTTCGTTAAATAAAGCGAGGCAAAAAGCTACAAAGTCCATGCCTCAATATCTCTAAAAGCAAAACCAGTGACACATACCTAGAATACCACCCCTTCAAGAATGGGTGTTACAGTGAGGTGAGACACAAGGCTATAATAAAAAAATTAAAAATATATAACATAAAAGAATATAATAAACATATATGTAACACCTTACCAAAAAAAATTTAAAAGAGAGATAAATAATAGTGAGGCTTAAAACAGCCCACAGTAAAACATATAAGTTAAAACAGTAAAACTTGAGTTAAAGCAGTAAAACATGAGTTAAAGCAGTAAAGCAGTAAAACAAAAGCATACTAATCCCCTCTTGGTGTTAGGTTACACCTTTATTGATTTATTGATTTACTAATTAAAGTTAGGGCTTTAATTTATGTACAATGTTAATGTTTTAATAAAATTTTCGTACGTTGTAAGTAAATAAATGTTATATATCAAGGCCACTTCTGGGTTTTTTTTCTTCTTACATACAATTTTTAAAAATTTATAAATAAAAGTATTAAGTAAAAAGTATTAAGTAAAAATAATGTTAATAAATATATGTGTTAAATAATAGGTCTGTAATGAGTTACAGTTTAGGTTCGCGAAAATGTTTTAATTAAAAAATGCTTAAGCATGAAATAAAAAAGAGTGAAACTTTTCTATATAGACCATTTTTCATTTCGCGCGGCGGTCGCACCTGCGGGTGCGGGGCCTCCATCCTTTGCGGGGAGGGGCTTGCTGCGGCCTGGTGGCAGCTTATGATCTAGAGGTAGACAAAAGGATAGTCATCAAGATGAATTATTCTAATATAGGTGCGTATCAAAGATTGACTTCATCCAAAGATGGAAGCCCCATCAAAGATGCGCGCAACAAAATTGAGCTTCGAGGGTGTGAGTGTGTGTAAGTGTAAGTGTACCTGTGCGCGTGTGTAAGTGCATATGGGCTAGTGTAAGTGTCTATGGCGAGTGTAAGTGCTAATAAGTGTTATTAAAAATACTAAAACTCATAGTAGGAAGCATTCTGGCAGATTGCTATATACACAATCAGATTTCCTCATTACCTTTATTACCTAGGGGTTAGGACACCATATTAGGGCTATTCTAGCCTCAGGGGAGGCTAGAAAAGGCTTGAAAAAAAGTGGCACTCAGTTGGCACTATGTGGCACTCACTTGGGACTCATTGGCACTCAACTTGGCACTCATTGGAACTCACTTGGCACTCATTGCACTCAATTGGCACTCACTTGGCACTTCACCTTGGCCATCACCTGGCCACTCATAGAATACTCATAGAACACTAAAAGAACATCACTAGATACTTCTTACGGTGATTGGGAACCATCAAGCCATCACAATTTAGCGTGGGTCAAAATTGAAACATGGTATATGGCAAGGTCAAGTCCGAAATAATTCTGGGTCAAAACAGGTTAAAGACATCAAAAAAGGGCTAAGTCCCTAAGGAAGGACAAAAAAATTACCGTCGGTCAAAATTGACCCATGGCGCGACCAAAGGTGGCAGTGTGTTTTTACGTGTGTATAAGTGTAATTAAGTGTCTATGGGTAAATGTAAAGTGTCATAGTGAATGTGTGTATAATGTGTAAGTGTGTGTGTGTTGTGTGTGTGTGTGTAGGTGTTCAAGTTAGGATAGATCCCTACATGCGTTTCAAGTCAGGAACGAAATATGTGACGGATGGGCCACGAGTGGGCAACAAAAATTACCGTGTTCAAAAATTGACCCATGGTTATGGTAAGGCCAAGGCCGAAATAAATATCATGGTCAAACAGGTTAAGACATCAAAAAAGGGCTAAGCCCCTAAGGTGGCCAAAAATTACCGTTTGCCAAAATTGACCACATGGAAGCCAAAAGGATTGGTCGTGTGTTTTTACGTGTGTATAAGTGTAAATGTAAGTGCAAGTATCTTGGAGAGTGTAAGTGTCATAGTGAATGTATGTATAAGTGTGTGTGTGTGTGTGTGTGTTGTGTGTGTGTGTTGTCGTGCGCTCGCGCGGTTGTATTAAAAGGATGTGACCGAAATATCATTGGTCAAACAAGTAAAGACATCAAAAAACGGCTAAGCCCCTAAAGGTCGGCCAAAAAATTACCGTGCGGCAAAAAAAATGACCATGGTATTATGGCAAGGCAGGGGCGAAATATTCATGTCAAACAGGTAAAGAATCAAAGAAAGGGGCTAAGCCCTTAAATGGAAGACAAAAAAAATTACCCGTGGGCAAAAAATGACCATGGAAGATCCAAAGGCTGGTCGAAAAAATTAGGGTGGGGGGTACGTACAACGGTTGTGCTAACGCAACCGTTGGCGCAACCCTTTCTTCGAAGGGTGCCAAAAATCAGGGTTGCGAAACAATTGGGGTTCTTCGAAGGGTGGCAAAAATTAGGGTTGCCAAAAAATAGGGTGGCTCAAAAAATTGGGTTCTCAAAAAATTTGTGTTCTCAAAAATTTGGGGTTCTCAAAAAATTAGGGGGGCCAAAAAATTAGGTGGCGCTCAAAAAATTAGGGTTACCGAAAAATACCGTGGGCCAAAAATGACCCATGGAAGACCCAAAGGGTTGGTCGGAAAAAAGGTCAAGGCCCAAAAGGGAAAGGCCAAAAAAGGTCAATGCCAAAAAATTACAACGGTCAAAAAAGGTCAGGGGCAGGTAAAATTTGGGTATATATATATACACATTTAGGTCCAATATGACCCCCCTACTACTACTACTACTACTACTAATAATAATAATAATAATAATAATAATAATAATAATAATAATAATAATAATAATAATAATAATAATAATAATAATAAAGAACAGCAATAACAATAATAATAATAATAATAATAATAATAATAATAATAATAATAATAATAATAATAATAATAATAATAATAATAATAATAATAATAATAATAATAATAATAATAATAAAGATAATAATAATAATAATAATAATAATAATAATAATAATAATAATAATAATAATAAAGAAATAATAATAATAATAATAATAATAATAATAATAATAATAATAATAATAATAATAATAATAATAATAATAATAATAATAATAATAAATAAGTAAATAAATAAAAAAATAAATAAATAGTAATAAACAAAGTGGGTGATAAAACAAATAAATAAATAAATAAATAAATAAATAAATAAAAAAATAAATAAATAAATAAATAGCAATAAACAAAGTGGGTGATAAAACTAACACTATTTTATCTTTTATGATATTGACTAACTGGTTAAATATCTTATCAAAATGTAATCTTAACCTAATCTAATCTATGATCTACTTATTATCTAAACTTGGTTAATATTAATGTTTTTGAGGTAAGTAATCTTAATTATTTCTGATTAAATGTTGTTATTGACAAAAATAAATAAAGATTTTATGATTTCATTGGTTGAGACCCAATTAATTCTGTGGTTCACTCTACAAAGATGTTGAAAGAGGGCGCTGTTAAACTGCTCAGTTCAAAGTTAGTTAAAAGAGGGCGCTGTTAAACTGCTCAGTTTCAAAAGTTAGTTTAAAAGAGAGGGCGCTGTTAAACTTCTCAGTTCAAAGTTAGTTAAAAGAGGGCGCTGTTAAACTGCTCAGTTCAAAGTTAGTTAAAAGAGGGCGCTGTTAAACTTCTCAGTTCAAAGTTAGTTAAAAGAGGGCGCTGTTAAACTGCTCAGTTAAAGTTAAAGTTAAAAGAGGGCGCTGTTAAACTGCTCAGTCCAAAGTTGAAAGAGGGAGCTGTTAAACTGCTCAGTTCAAAGTTAGTTAAAAGAGGGCGCTAGTAGTAGGGAGGGGATTCCGGACAACGGTCCATATTTGTACCACCCTGCCCTTGACCTTTTTTGACCTTTTTTGAGCCCAATTTTTTACCTGCCTTGACCTTTTTTGACCTTTACCTTTTTGGGCTTGACCTTTTTTGAGGCCCAAATTTTTTACCTGACCTTGACCTTTTTGGGCCTTGACCTTTTGGGCCTTAACCTTTTTTCGACCAACCCCTTCGTCTTCCCATGGGTCAATTTTGGCCACGGTATTTTCGGCAACCCTAATTTTGAGAACCCTCATTTTTTGAGACCAAATTTTTTTGAGAACCCAAATTTTGAGAAACCCCAAAAAAAATTTTTTTTGAGGAACCCTAATTTTTTGAGAACCCTATTTTTTGAGAACCCTAATTTTTTTCGGCAACCCTAATTTTTGCAACCCTTCGAAGAAGGGTTGCGCCAAACGGTTGCGTCAGCAACCGTTGTACATGTCCCACCCTAATTTTTTCGACCAAACCTTTGGTCATCCATGGGTCAATTTTGGCCCACCCTAATTTTTGGCGACCCTTTAGGGGCTTAGGCCCTTTTTTGATGTTTTGGCCAACAATTCTACACACGGCGGCGCGCACACCACAAACACACACACACACACACACACACACAACACACACACACACACACCCACACACCACCTAGGCTATACCTAGCCTCCATATACCTACACCCAGCCTCCAACATATAGCCTACACCCACCTACCACCCAGCCTTACAACATAGCCTACCAACCAAACTACGACCTAGACCATACACATAGCCTACACCCACCCTACACCTAGCCTTCACCCTAGGCCTACACCTAGCTTCACCTAGCCTACCCCTACACCTAGCCTCCACCCAACCTTCACCTAGCTACACCTACACCTAGCCTCCACCCAGCTTCACCTAGCCTACACTACACCTAGGCCCTCCCCAGCTACACTACACCTAGGACTTCACCCAAACCTTCACCTAGCGTACACCTATACCTAGCCTACACGGGCCCCTACAACTTTGATGGCTCAACTTTTATGGCTCAACTTTGATGACGTCATCTTTTTCGACATTGTAGCTTTTTTTGATGACTCAGATTTATTGATGGTTCAACTTTGATGGTTCCCAATCACCGTAAGAAGTATCTAGTGATTTTCTATTAGTTATTCTATGATTATTAGATGAGTGCCCAAGTGAGTGCCAGGGAGTGCCAAGTGAGTGCCATGTGAGTGCCAATAGTGCCAGGAAAGTGCCAAGTGAGTGCCAAGTGAGTGCCAACATAGTGCCAAGTGAGTGCCACATAGTGCCAATGGAGTGCCACTTTTTTCAAGCCTTTCGTAGCCCCCCTGAGCCCCGAAATAGCCCTAATAGGGATGTCTACCCTAGTTATAAGGTATGAGGAATTGATTGGTGTATATACAATCTGCTAGAATGCTTCCCTACTATGAGTTAGTATTTTTATAACACTTATAGCATAACAGAATATATATCTAAAGAGCACACTTACACTAGCCCATATGCACTTACACTCACACGCACAGGTACACTTATAAAAGCACTTACACTCGCCATAGACACTTACACTAGCCCATATACACTTACACTCACACCCACAAACAGATACACTTACACTCACACACTCGATATTTTTGATGCCTCAACTTTGATCGCCTCAACGTTGATGGCTCACTTTCGATGCCTCAGCTTAATTCTGCCTCAAGCTTGATGCCTTCAATTTTGTTGCCTCATCTTTGATGACTCATCTTTGTAAGTCATCTTTGATACCACCTATATTGATGATTCATTCTTGATGAAATCTTCTTACCTTTTCTAGACTTTTCTACCCAACATTAAAGAACAGAGTTAATATTAATGTCTTCCCTAGTTCATAAGCTAAACCATCAGGGCGCCCGCATGCGCCCACGCGCGAAGGCTGCAGGAACCCGCACCCGCAGGTCGCGTTCCGTCCGCGTTACGCCCGCCGCGTGCGCCCGCAGGCGCATATTTCCGCGTTCCCCCCGCCGCTGGCGCCCGCAGGCGCAATATCTTCCGCGTTCTAGACATTTGTCTTTATGGAATTTTGAGGCATGATACTGCATTATAAAATGGAGAATGAAAGGAGATGCAGTATATCCAAATAGGATAGTATTAAATCTATAAGTGACTAATTTATTATTTTAAAACCACAAGAAGCAAAATTTATTTTTATCAAATTCTTGGTTTAATTTTATGCTTAAAAAAGCTTGCTTAATATCACCTTAAGACAACATAGTTATTAGTCCTAAAAACAAAAGGCAATTTAAAAAAAAAAATCATTAGATAAATGAAATTAAGAGGATTCATTTAGGGATGGAGTATTTTTATTCAATTTGAATGACCAATTAAATGCAGCTCTTACCTTTGTTGTTATTTGCTCAGCTGTTTTTATTGTATATCTATGTGGCACAAAGATGTAACGTACTCTCCTTTGTTCGGGGGTGTGAACATACTCAATAATTACTTCTTTCTGCTGGTTTTGAAAGACATTATTATATTTGTCAAGTAAATTTTTATTTTGTAAATCATTATACACCCTTTAAGCTTTTTTTAAAGGGACATTAAAGTTAGATGAAACATTTTTAATTTTGTTGGCAATCCAAGGAAGTTTGACACAGTAGTATCCCTTCTCAAAGGTTATGCCTTTTTAAAATTCGTCTACAATTTTCTTATCACAGGATATCATTTAAATATTGTTTGATGGAATATCATTGAACTCCAATGAGAACATATTCTTGACAGCATGTTCAATTTCCTAATCGGTCAAAATGTTTTCAAATATATGAAAATAACTTTGATGGATTCATTATGAAATTGACTCTGTTTTATTACTACATCAGCAGTATTAGCAGATTTATTATTTTTCACTAATACAGAGCTATTTATATTATTTAAGAAAATTATATGTTTTAATTTTAAATCAAATACCAGACATTATTTTTACTAGTTCAAATTGGGACAAAAATTGAATAGTGTCAGTACCTATAAGTGCATCTAGTTCAAAATTATTGTGATCTATGTCATTGTAAAATGATTGATCAGCTAACCTTAAATTATTGTTTTTAAAATTGCTAACAGCCTCACTAACACCATTCACTTCATGTTAGAAAGAAAGGTTGTTGTCAATCAAAAATGGCATACTAAATACATCTTAATCACTTAATTTAAGAGCTAAGAGAACTTATTTAAAGTTTTTCTCTTGGACACCTATGAAAGTTTGTACACTGAATTTTACATCATTCAAACCTTCAATATCCTCGTACGACTCGTATTACGCTCTGAGATATTTGTAAGTGCGCTAGCTCCCACTATCGAAGAGGCATCGTACATTTATTTTTTGTTAACCTTTTATTAGTTGCAATATAATGGTAGGCAAGATGTGTACTTTGTGAGACTGCTGTTGAAAACTGAGGTACAAATTATTACCAGCCTGATTTTCTGTCTTTTTTTTGCAGACTATTGAAGACGGAATGCTGTTATATGGGAATAAGATTTACACTTGATACAATTATACCTAAGTTTATCTTTACCAAAACAGGCATCAGAGTTGTGCCCAATAGCGGCGTAACGTGTACAAAGATTTAATTCTTTAGCTGTTGTTATTCTGTCTTCCAGTGACATATTTGTCACATCTCTAGAAAGGGTGATTATATAGCTGACAAAATTTACAAAGTCATGTTTGTTTTCCTTTGACTAATTTTTGTTATTATTTATAGGTATTTGTATATGTGGAATATTAGTATAATTATTATATATAATATATATATATAAGTATTATATCTATATTATAACCTACTTTATTTTATTTATTTTATTAGGTTTTATCTAAGTGAGTTAGCTTTTTTGGTTCTGTATCTATCGCGTTTGCCTTTGCTTTATATATATATAACGCTTTTATATATATCCATATAATAATATCTATTAGTTCGTTTTATTACTTGACATTTGCAAATTATTCTGTGGAAATTGTTTTAATCTGGCAAGCGACAGATTGACCCATTTCTTTTACTTCTATAGACGGGCCATCGTCCTTTTTCTAACAATCTTTTAATAAAAGATTCTTTTTTAAAATTGTTTTATATATATATAATATAATTATACTAAGTATAATATACTATATATTATATATATATCATAATTTATATATATATAGTATATATATATATTATATATATATTATAGTACGATACTACGTACTAGATTACGCTGTTTCCATTAATACCTATACATTATATATATATATATCTAATATATGCTGGGGTGTATAAACTAATATGATATACTAAAATCGTAACTTATGAGCTACTTATATTTATATCATATTAGTTAATTTATTATATCATATAATATTTTAAATATATATATATTACTACTATAATATATCTGCCATATATATATTCATTCACTAACTTACTCTCACTAGTTGATCAATTATTCATAATATAAATATATTATATAGTATTTTACTTATATATATGTCTTGTTTTTTTTTTTATATAATATATACTCTATATTAATATATATTATATATAATATAATATTATATATATATATATATACTATATAATAATTTATTATTATAATATTAGCTTGTCTACCTTACTATATATATCTATTTATATATACTTATTGTGTGTTATTATTTCAACATTTCCTTATTAATATTATATATATATATTATAATATATATATATATATATATATAATATAATATAATATATATTATATATAATGATATAATATATTATATATAATATTATATATAATATATATATATATATTATATAATATAATATATATATATAATATATAATAATATATATAATATATATAAAATATATATATATATATATAATATATATATATATTATATATATATATATACTATATTTTATTATATATATATATATTTTATATATAGACAAGAAATTCATCTCTTTTAGTTGAGTTTCCTCTGACATTTTTATAATTCTAAAATAATTTTTTTAGACTACTTCAGATGTTTCTTTGAAAATGTATTTTTTTTTCTAAAATACCGATCTTTTATGTTGGAGTGATATACATTATCATATTGCGTAGTACCGCTATATATATATTACTATATATGAATTCTTTATAATAAATAATACTATATATCTAACTAATTACTTAATATAATATAAATATATATATATAATATTCCTTTTATATTATCTTTATATTATATTATCTAGAGGGTACTTTTATATATATATGTAGCATTATTCCCTTTATATGTACTAGCAATATGTTTATCCTACTTTATTATTCTGTCAAAATTAACGCAACACAAGGATACGTGGCGAAGGAAGGTAGAAAAGGTTGAAGAAGACGAAGACATATTTTGACAATTGACAATAACATGGTGGACTCCTCTCCAGAACCAGTATTTTTGAGAATTTTCGATTAGAAGAGCTGCGGAGCCGGAGCCGGAGCCGGAGCAGGAGCCGGAACAGGAGCAGGAGCGGGAGCCTGAACTGGATTATTATTATTTTTTTTTTTTTTAAACATAAATTAAAGGGGTTCTTTCATAGCAGGAGCCGAAGCCAAAGCCGGATCTACTTAATTTCAAAATAACAGCCAGAGCCAGAGTCGGAGCCTGAGCCAGAGTCGGAGCCTGAGCCAGGCAATTTTAAAACGATAGAACAGGAGGAGCCAGAGTCGGAGCAGTCAAAAAAGAATTTTCCGGCTCCACAGCCCTGATTTCAAAAGCAAATGGTCAATGCTAAAATATCCTAACTTCTCACATTCTTTTATATTATCCCTCGCTCCATAACTTGATCTTTGAAATCGATAAAGTCCAAGGACCTACAAACAATTAGAAACAATTAGACCTGTCCCAATTAGAAATACAAAAAGACCATGGGTCAGTTGCTGCAGGGCCACCCTCTTCACAATGGTTAATTGAAGCAGTGAAGAGTGGGGTCCGGGGCTGGTTTAACCATTAAGCAAAATAAGCACGTGCTTAGGACATCAAGGGAAGAGGGCACCACAGAAATTTTAATTAATTAGCATTTTTTTTTTGCATCTGTTTAGCTTTTTTTGTTTGAAAACTATAACATGGTTTGAATAGGGATCTAGCTGTTCTGTATGGACGATCTGTATGGATCATTAGCTGACCAACTGTGCACTTCACGAGATGAATTTGAAAGATATGAAGCAGCTGCAAAAGAAATGCTACCAGATGTTGATTACAAGGCAGCTCAAATTCGCAAACGTATCAAAAATTAGGTACCCAATGACGGAGATGCATCAAAAGTATATCAGAATGCGAGGGATAAATTTCGTGTCACCACCTTTTACACAATTGTTGACAAACTTGAAGCTGAGATGACAAGAAGAGGAGAGATATACAAGCAAATAGTAGAGAGTTTTTTTTTTTTTTAAGTGATGTGCCACATAATGCTACGTTATCATCTGCTGAAATTGAAAGGTATTCTCATTGCTGTTAAAAGCTAATTGATGCTTACCCAGAGGATTTCAGCACTATTTTCTCATCTGAGATTAAGCAGTTTCATTTGTACGTGGGCCATAAGTTCAGTGGAGCAAAAAATGTAAAAACAAGATTCCGTCATGAACTTTACAAAATGATTGTAGAGAACAATATTGAAAGTGCATTTCCAAATGTAGATATTGGCTTTCGTATTTTTTTAACATTATTAGTCATAAATTGCTCAGCTGAGCGTTCATTTTCTAAGTTGAAGTATATTAAAAATTCCATCACAACAACTATGTAACAAGACAGGCTGGATGCCTTATCTCTACTAAGTATAGAAGCAGATGCGTTACTTAAGATTAATTTTGAGGATCTGATCAAAGACTTTGCAACTAAAAAATGTAGGAGAAAACTTTTCTACTATAAATAAAGTGAAAGTATACAAAAATAAACATTATTTTCCATCTTTCAGAAAATTTTGTTTAATTTTGAAAAATAACATTTTATTTTATGTTTTATTATTGTTTATATTTTGAATTGCATATATATAGGGCACTAAAATCTTATAATTGCTTGGGGCCTCTATGGGTCTTAATCAACAGATGACCCATTAATAACCTATCTGTCATTTTGTCACCAATCCAATCTTATAACGAATGAAATCACCTTTCATTATCCCTACTAAACTGCAAATAAGAGATGGTAGGAGGATGACCTCTAATCTAATAAGAGATGGTAGGAGGGTGACCCCTAATCTAATAAGACATGGTAGGAGGGTGACCTCTAATCTAATAAGAGATGGTAGGTGATAGACCTCTAATCTAATAAGAGTTGGTAGGTGAGAGATCTTTAATCTAAGAAGAGATGGTAGGAGAGTGACTTCTAGTCTAATAAGAGATGGAAGGAGAGTGACCTCTAATCTAATAAGAGATGGTAGGAGGGTGACCTCTTATCTAATAGGAGATGGTAGGAGGATGACCTCTAATCTTACTAGTATTTTTTCTAATTGGAAATATTATAATGTTAGCCATAATTGAGTCGAAGGCAGGCGAAGAAAGAAAAATATTTGCTGGAATCGTTTAAGACGGAATAGAGACAAATGTTTGAGCAAAGTGTATTGTGTTAACAGAAGGTAAGAGAGTTGTGGTGCCTTCGGAGTGAACTGAAGGAGGAATAAATGGAAAAAGCAAACTTAGGATTAACATTTTTTTGTGAAGTACTGAAGGAACATAATGAAGGAAAACCAGAAAGATTTTTTGTATTTTCTATGAAATTAAAAGTTTTTTTTTATTGTTACGGAGTATATATTTTGCACGATTCCAGGGTGGAATAATATCCATGAATTTCTAGAATTTGAAGATGGCGGTGATTCCTCCTGTAGGCGGGTGCCCCTGGAACGAATAACACAAGAACAAGTAGATTTAAACCAAAATTGACTAGTTTTAGTAGAAGAAAAAGGAAAGGGAATCAACGCCTCCATATCACTGAGAATCCCTTGTGGGTGCGTTTTGTGCATTTCGAAGGACGGCTTCCGCAGAAGCAGAAATCAATTTGAAGTGAAAGAAAATAAGTGCCACCGCAAGTTTGACCAGTTTAAGACACCGAAGTGTAAAAGCGTTTCCTTCGAATATCTTGGGTAGGTGAGGCTTTTCCTGCAGAAGATTTAAAGAGATAGAAAATAGAGCAGGATAATAGATAATTAATAGATAGATTGGAGACACCAGATGTGTAAAAAGTTTAACAGAATAAATAAAGAGACGTACTGGAAGACAGGAAAGGATCTAGTATACTGGGTTCGTCTTCAAGACTATCAGGTATATGAGAAGGAAGCTTTAGAACCTGCTTAGGGTTGTTGTGAATAGAGAAACTTAATGAGTTCACTAGTTCACTAGCAGTAACTTGAGAACTAGAGGAAAATCCCTTGACAGTGCTAAACATTTGAAATCACCCATATTGGAATTTAGATAGTCGAAGAGTTTAGTCTAGTCTAGTCTAGTCTAGTCTAGTCTAGTCTAGTCTAGTCTAGTCTAGTCTAGTATAGTCTAGTCTAATCTCGTCTAGTCTAGTCTAATCTAGTCTAATTTAGTCTAGTTTAGTCTAGAGGTTAGAGCCATAAGATAAATAAGCAGAACATATGATATTAGTCGTGGCTTAAAGGTGGAATATTAAGATGACTTCAAATTATGAACACGAGAGTGTACAACGCATTGCGCACATGCGAAGAAAATCCGCCTATGAATGTGAATTAAAATTGAGAATAAGAGTATTAAGAAGGAGCAGTGAAGGAGTTTGTTGTGGAACCAGTTATGACGGGCTAGAGGAAGAGAGGTGGTGTTTAATAAAAAGAACACCGTGTTTCAGAACAAGCTAGCAAGTCCGGGGTTACATAAACCCCATCAGCGGAGGCAGCCCGTATAATGATGGTGGGAGGGATAGACGAAGAGTATCATTGGAAGCCGCCCCTCGTTGCTTCTCCAAGTCTTCATGCGTGATCGCCATTTTTACATTTTTATAAAGTTGATAAAATGGGTGTTTGATTGGGTAATAGTGTATGTGGAGTGTGAGGATGAACAAGCCTATATAGAGTATAGACACTCTTGTAGAGTCAAAATAACTCTGGATATCCTTCTGTGTAAATTAGGCCCGAAAGGGACGAACGATTGGGCAATGGAGTGAAAAGGAATATTTCAGACAAACCTAACAATATACCCAATGTGAGGCATCACATCGTTCGGAGGGTGCCTTTGTCCTTCCCTATAATATATATATATATATATATATATCATATATATATATACTATATATATAGACTATATATAACTATATATATATATATACTAAAATAGGGTGAGTCAATAAAATTAAAAGTATTATTTAATAGTATATCATTATTATATATAATCCAGTGGGTACTATTATATATATACGGTATACCCTATAATATATAAATATAATATATATAATATATATATATAAATATATATATATATAATATATATATATATATATATAAATATATATATGTTCTTTTCGTAGATATTTTTTATATATACCCTTTAACCTTACTTGAGCGTTACAAAGTTACCTTTCTCTCCCCCTGCTGAACCAATCGCGGTGTCTTCAGAGGCTGCCCCACCCGCACTTGCTTTTTCCATAGCACCCGCCGCGCTTGCCGCCTCCTCCACAGATTCGTCCATGTATCAATAACATTTCACAGATCAGTACTCTGGGTACATGAGATGTTAGAGGTCGACTATGTCTCACGTAAGAAATGTGCACACTAGTTTTCCCGTGTACCCTGTCGGTTTAGGGCCCCAAAAAAAATTTTTTTTTTCCTACAGATAATTCGAAGTGATGTTGCATTACACGGTTGGAATCTAATATTTATAGTGTCTGCAAAGATTTGAGTGTATGGCCTGCATTCTTAGTTTGGCCTATAGGATTGACGAGTAGGTCTTGGGAGAGAGTTAAAACTTCAAATGCTCATTTGCCTGGTGCCATGTTTCAGCTTAGTAGTATCGTTGGTTTGGGAGGTCTGTTTTTTAAATAGCTTTCGGTTAGGAGTGTGTGGTGGATACGTTTGGTGTATGATATTAAAAAACATGAGGATTTATTCAGTTAATATTTGTTTGTAGAATATTATCTGCTGGAGAAGGAATGCTAGGTTCTTTTACATCCTGTGATAGAATAGGCGTTAGAGAGCGGCGGTACCTCGCAACTCATTGGATGGCCTGAGGTGTGTGGTTTCCTGGCTAGATTGAGGGACCTATCATTTCTAAGTCGTCTGTGTGTAGGTAGTTATTTTTTTGGTTGTTCATTCACGTAGATGTTGTTGTGGCAGTTGGTATGAGGCATTCCCCGTGTTATTACATTTCTAAGTGCCTTCCGGTTGTTTGCCAGTGTGCTTTATGTTGATCGTGGGGCGTAATTTAAGTGCTGTTTGGGCGCTGTATGAATCATTGTATGTGTATGTTAATGGTTGGATACCTGTGTTTTTATATGTGATGTCAGTGCCGGCTATGGTTCTTAGTATGTTTAGTTTCCTGTTTGCTGATGTTGTTATGTTACCTATGTGTTTTGTGAAAGTAAGATGTGTGTGTCAATTGTTACGCCCAGGATTTTAGGTGTTTTGTTTAGTGGTATGGCCGCGTTGCTTACGAGAATTTGGGGGTGGGTGGTACCGTGTTGCCGGTCTGTGGTGATTAGAGTGCTATATGATTTGTTTGGTCAAGCGAACATTCTATTGTCGGTTAGCCATGTTTGAATTTGGTTGATGTATTGTTGGGTCAGATTTGCAGCTGTGTTTAAATTCTGGTGTGTAGTGGCGATGATGGTCATCTGCGTAGGTTGTTATGTTTGTGCGGTCTGTTTGTGGTTGTGGAAGATCAGCTGTGAATAGGTTTAAGAGAGTGGGAGATAGGATTGCTCCTTGAGGTACACCGTTTTTGATGTTTACTGTACGGGATTTTTTTTTGTCTGTCTATATTTGAGCTGTTCTCCCTGATAGGAAGTTAGATACCCATATCTTTAAATTAGTTGGGATGTTAGATTGTATTATTTTAAGGATTAAATTATGTTTATTAACAGTCAAGAGCTTTATTGATGTCTATTGCTATAAGTATTGTTTTGTGTATGGGGTTTAATATATATATATATATATATATATATATATATATATATAAACTATAATATATATATATATATAATATAATATAATATAATATATATATATATTTATATATATATATATATATATTATATATATATATATATATATATATATATATATATATATATTATATATATATATATATATAATATATATATTATAAATATGTATATGGGATATAATATATTAATATATATATATATATATATATAATTATATATGAAAATATAAACTATAATTTAAAATAATATGTAACATATATTTCAAAAATTCAAATACATAATAACAACAACAAAAAAAACCGTCGTTCTTTAAGGTTTTTTGTTTTTTTGTTTTTAGCATCAATTTTTTTTCTCTCAACATTGAGAAATAGATATATGATCCTTAGTAACTTGCTTATGCAAATATAAAATATAATTTTAAATTTATGTAAATGTAACATTTCTTTGCAAAAAAAAAAAAAAAAAAAAAAAAAAAGCTTAAATGTAATTTTAAAATAACGTACTTTTTTTTTCCTTTGTATATATATTTATAAGTATATAAGAAAATAAATTTACTAGTTTTTTTAGAATTTAAATTTTGACTTTAAAAAAAATGAGTAATATATATAAAAAATAAAAATAAAACAAAATAAAAAATTAAATAAAAATAAACAAATAAACAATAAAAGTGAAAATAAAAAAATAAAAGTATAGTGAAAGAATTTAGTTATACCATCGAAATGTCTCACTGGGACACTAATGTCCCAGTGACCCGTCTCTTGGAATTGTGTATAGAAAAAACATTTTAAACATTTACCTGAACATTTAAAGTGTATATATATATATATATATATTATATATATATATATATATATATTATATATATATATATATATATATATATATATATATATATATATATATATATATATATATATATATATTATATATATATATATATAAAATGAAATAAAAAAATTAAATGAGAAAGAACTTGTCTTCTATTTGTTGACGTGTAATCTCACCAACCTCTACCATTAGCTTCCCATATATATATATGATATATGATATATATAACTTATATAATATATATATATATATACTATATATATATAATATATATAGTATATATATTATAATATATATATATATATAATATATATAATAATATATATATATCCTTCACTTTCCCCATAGTGTGGGGCAGGATGCGGTAGCCATTGCACCGAAAAAGATAGTAAGCCAGAAAGATTATGACAAATCGAAGCCAGATCATGCAGCTTATAATAATGCAGGGTACGCACCCTTCACTATCTTCCATTCTCCATCAGTCTAACATCTTTCCTTACATCCCCTACCTCTAATTCTTTCATCACCCCATCCATATGCAGATAAAATAAACAAGGAGACATAGCATATCTCTGCCTCACGTCCTTTGTAATATATATTCTAACACCTCTACCGTGGCACAAACGATAGAGCGCGGAGTCCCCGCATGGCAACAACGGCGCGGTTCAAATCCTAGTTTCGGACGCCTAGGCAGAATACCTACGAAGACCCCTACTTGAAATAGGGGCTATGCCCGTGAGGTGTGAACTTTTCTTTAAAAAAAAAAAAAAAAAAAAAAAAAAAAAAAAAAAAAAAAAAAAAAACACATTTTACCACACACCAATCGTCTTCGCACTCCCTTTCATCTTTGTTTCAGTCACAGCAAGCAAATCAAATTTACCCTTCTCTAAATACATCCATCATCTCTCTTCTCTTCTCCTCACCATTTATTCTTCTAACATTCTATGTACCCAAACGATTCGTACAATGCCGCCGGAAGACACAAGGTCGCTTACGGTGATCATGACCAGGTAAAAGACATGCCTGAGTATTCCTAGGGTATAAATAAGTGGTAGCTGGTCCCCAACCCAACAACCGTCACTGTCCATTTAGTAGCCTGCTACGACACGCAGAACATAAGCTGGGGGAACTCTTTCTCCCCAGCAAACAGGGATATAAGAAAAAAGGTGTTGTCTGTAATAGTAATAGTGTTTTATGATCTTTATGTAATATGGAGAGTCTACTCCTGTATAAAAAGAGTGTGGATATGAGAGGAAGAAAGGTGAACCATTACTCACTGGAGTTTCGTGGGATATACCTTAAAAGTAAAAAAGAAGCGTGGTTGAATTTACTAAAAGCCAATGATGAGGCTTCAAAAAAAAGATGTTTGGAATTATATAAGGAGGAAAAAGGAATACTAAAAGATGCATACGTAGGAGGAAAAAAAGAGGTAAATGAACAGTTTGGAAGGAAGATGAATGGGGACTTTCAAGGGAATATGAAGCTCTTCTGGGAATAAAGGAATCATAAAAAATAGAAAACAACTTAATGATAGCAAAACTAAAGAAAGGATATAGTAGAAGGTTAAGATTAATTTTCAAATTAGAGCTAGATCCAATAAATAAAATACAAGACATTAAGATCTTGGCAATTCCAGTACTCTCATACGGATTCGGAATTTTAGATTGGATGCAGAAAGATCTAAATACCCTTGATATTATAACAAGGAAAATGCTACACGTACAGAAAATGACTTACAAAATCCAATGTGAAGCACGCATCCATATATCTAGAGAGAAAATTGGAATGATACCAATGATAGATACAATAAAAAATTTGAAGTAATAGGAATATGAAAATATTTAGAGAGGAAACAAGAAAGAATTATGAAATGGATGTATGAACACGAAAATTCAAAACCTACTTCGACATCAATAATGAAAAAAATTAGCGATAACCTTCGCGAAAGAAGTGTACATGCAGAAACAGTAGAGATCGGGAATGATGAACCATCAAAGAAAAAGATGAAATACGTTAAAAGTTTATATGAAGAAAAGAGAGAAGGAAACTTAGTACAATGGAAAATCCATACATTTGCTAAACATCACAAAAATGTATTGAATGAAGTATTTATAGATACTTAGTCAAATAAAGTCCTAGTTAAGGGGTTGTTAAATGTTGAAGATGAAAGAACCACTTTGGCAGCTCAAGATCAGGAGTTTGAGACCAACTGGTTCAAAACCCACATAGAAGGAGAGAGGATATCTGACAGATGTAGAATGCGCAATAGTTGGTCGGAGTCTGTATGTCATATATTGTTTGATTGTGAGATACTGCTGATTAGAGGCCTCTACATAAAAGAAAGATACAACATATGTCGTTTGATCCACTTAAAAAATTGCAACAAATTCAACATACTAATAAATACAGAGAATCATTAGGAACATACCTCAAATAACATAGAAGAAAATTCTAAGAGTCCTAATACTTTTTGATTACAATATTCCAACAGATGCAAAAATTATAAACATCAAACCTAACATAGTTATTCACAATAAATTAGAAAACAGAATGTTGGGGATTTTGAAGGCTAGAGTTCCTTGGGACAGTGGTATGTCAGCGTATGCAAAAGAAAAAGAACTAAAATATCAAAGATTAAAATATGAAATAAGAAGGATTTGGAATGTGAATAGGATCGAAATACTGACCAGTTATTGTGGGAGCCACTAGAATAATAAATATGAGTTTAGGAGATCTAAAGTGAGTTCCCATTTAGGTCTTTACACTGGAACCGAGTATGTTGGAAATAAGGAAAGGCCTGAGTATCTTAAAAACGGTATTAGGACACCTTTAGGTGACGCCACAAGCAAAGAAAATATGAGGATCATCCTAAGGATTAAGCTTAGATCCCTAATGATTTCAATAAAGAAATAATATATACCCATAATAAAGGAGTATATATAAAAAAAAGTTTAATGTTGATAAGCAGAAGTGGAACAGCATACCAAAGCAGAGTCCAGGTTCAGAATCACATTTTGAGTACCACTGGAGGAATACCATCAGGGTTGTAGACCTTCTTATTGATAATCACACACATACAGAGAGAGAGAGAGAGAGAGAGAGAGAGAGAGAGAGAGGAGAGAGAGAGAGAGAGAGAGAGGAGAGAGAGAGGGAAGAGAGAGAGAGAGAGAGAGAGAGAGAGAGAGAGAAGAGAGAGAGAAAAAGAGAGAGAGAGAGAGAGAGAGAGAGAGAGAGAGAGAGAGAGAGAGAGAGAGAGAGAGAGAGAGAGAGAGAGAGAGAGAGAGACCCTAATCCAAACAAACCTTAGCTCTTCTTTTGGGCATCAAAAAAATACCATTTCATACAACCTTTTAAAATATATAATATGGGAAAATGTAAAAAGATTTAGATAAACAGGGTGCATATGAGAAAGGGGAGTCGGATACGGGAGGGGGGTATCGAATGTTGTGAAAAGGATTCGGATTCAGGACGGTAAAGTGATGAGAGATGGGAGTCGAATACGGGAAGGGAATTAAATTCGGGAGTGGAATCGGATGTGAATGGGGAATTGGATGCTGGAGGATAATTATATATGAAAAAGGAATTATTATTATTATTATTATTATTATTATTATTATTATTATTATTATTATTATTATTATTATTATTATTATTATTATTATTATTATTATTATTATTAATTCGGCTGTCGTTGAGGGTGGATGTCATAGGAACAGATGAGAACCGAAAATGAGAAGAAGCAGAAGAAAGACCGAAGACGTTTTTGAAAAGAATTATCAAGAGTTGAAATGAGAAAGATCGGGACTTCGGGATATTTATAGAGGACTAATGAGAGTCTGACAAATTTTCTGAACAAGTTCTATCTGAAGTATTCTTATGATCAGGCTGATATCATGATATTCAAGTAGGGAAAACATTATGGAAAAATATAAAAAATTGGGAAAGACAGAGAGAACTAATGAGAGTCTGACAAATTTTCTGAACGTTCCATCTGAAGCATTTTTATGATCAAGTTCTTTCTGAGGTATTCTTATAATCAGTGTTGCCTCTGTGATATCATGATATTCAAGTAGGGAAGACCATGCAAAACTGAGGAAAGATTGGGAAAGACAGAAAAGACTAATGAGAGTCTGACAAATTTTCAGATCAAACTCTTTCTAAAGTATTCTTATGATCAGACTGGTTGCCTTTGTTATCATGATATTCAAGTAGGGAAAACATGCAAAACTAGGAAAGATTGGGAAAGACAGACAGGACTAATGAGAGTCTGACAAATTTTCTAAACAAGTTCCACCTGAAGTATTCTTATAATCATACTGGTTGCCTCTGATATCATGATATTCAAGTAGGGAAAATATTATGCAAAAATAGGAAAGATTGGAAAGACAGAGAAGACTAATGAGAGTCTGACAAATTTTCTGAACAATTTCTATTTGAAGTATTCTTATGTTCAGGCTGGTTGCCTCCGATAGCATGATATTCAAGTAGGGAAAACATTATGCAAAAATTACTATTTAAATATTTTCAAACTTAAAATTGATATTTCCGAATTAAAATATGAAATTAAAATAAATTATTATATAATACAAGTTTAAATATGAAACTCAAATTTTTTGAAAAGGAACACTTTTGGATAAAATTATTATATTACAAAACTAAAGAACATTTTGCTTGAAAATTCGATTAAAAGGATTTAGTAGAAGGGTCTCCAAAGCACGTTCCGCGGACCAAGACCGGCCCGCGAGCCCAACCACAGTAGAATTCACTGGTCTTATCTTTAAGACACTTTTAATTAAATTAAACACTCACAATTAAACACACTGTAAGAAAATATAGTCACAAAGAACAAAGTAGTCGCACTATATTTTACTTGTCAGGTCGCCCTTCGGGATCCGAATTCAAACTTTGGGATGATGACCTACCTAGGTCCTGGCCCTTGGGACTTAGTGTAGGAGTCAGTTTGCCCTAGGCTAAAAAGGTTTAGAGACCCCTGATTTAGTACATAAGTCCTTATACTCTACGACGTTCGCATTATAAAACACACACACATATATGTGCACATAAAATCTTTTTAAACAGACCTTTTTATTGCCATGCAGTGCTAATAAGCAATACAGGCCGGTCCCAAACCCGGATAAAAGGGGAGGGGTTACCACGACAGGCCTAGCAAGCCGATGGCTTAAAAAAAATTCTTGCTCGTAAAACCCCATAATCAGTCATTGGTTGCACTGACAGACCTCTGGTCTGCTTCTGGGGGATGAAGTGAAGTGAAGTAGAAGATTATTATTATTATATTATTATTATTATTATTATTATTATTATTATTATTATTATTATTATTATTATTATTATTATTATTATTATTATTATTATATTATTATTATTATTATTGAAGAAAACCTATAACTGACATACATAATTTATATCGCGACTTCGGAACACTAACTTTAAAAGATGGATTTCGAGTTTTGATGCATCACGCATAATGTATAATGCATATATGTCCATGGCAGTAGAGCGGGGGGGGGTAGGGGGGGGGGGAAGGTTTTAGTAGGGGGATTATACTCCTCAGCCCCCCCACATCCCCCTGTCTTGAAAATTTAATGAACTTTATATGATGCAGTATTACTATATAAATAGATTATAAAAATAATAATATTTTCAACCAAATTTTGTTTTAAACTCTCACGAAATTTGTTTTATTCTCACATAGGGTTAGCCGATGCACCAGGTGCGGTGCGGTGCGGTTCGGTACGGTGTGGCTCGGTGCGGTGCGGTGCGCCACGCATATCCAGTGTACTGGTGCGGTGCGGTGCGTGGTGCGGAGCGCGGTGGGCATTGAAACAGAGGTGCGGTGGGGAGCGGTACGGTGCGACAAAAATGACTTTTGATGCGGTGCGGTGCGTGGTGTGCTTACCCTGGTGCGGCACGGTGCGGTGGCCAAAATTTCGGTGCTCGGCCAACCCTACTCTAACACACATATTTTATAATAATAATAATAATAATAATAATAATAATAATAATAATAAATAATAATAATAATAATAATATATAATAATTAATAATAATGAATAATAATAATAAAAAATTAAAAATAAAAATAAAAATAAAATAATAATAATAATAATAATAATATAATAATATAATAATAATAATATAATAATAATAATAATAATAAAAATAAAAATAAAAATAATAATAATAAAAATAATTAATAATAATAATAATAATAATAATAATAATAATAATAATAATAATAATAAAAATAATAATAATAATAATAATAATAATAATAATAATAATAATAATAATAATAATAATAATAATAATAATAATAGATCCCTTGGTACAGTGATGTGTCTTTGAAAGAAAGAGAAAAAGATCTAAAATATCAAAGATTGAAATATGAAATAAGAATTTATTATTATTATTATTATTATTATTATTATTATTATTATTATTATTTTTTTTTTTTACAGTTGTCACCAACACTCCTCACGGGCAGAAGCCCTATTAAGGTAGGGGGTGTTGCACGCTAAAATTTCATCCGCTAGCGCAAATTACGCAGATGAGCACAGACGCAAGCTTTAAAGTGAGGGAGATTAAATTCAGCAGGAAACACAGAAGATGGAAGAGAATTTCCACAGAAGTACAGAGGTGGCAGGAAAGAAGGAAAGCACCGCATTAGCGAACTAGCCTGGACGTTTAACCAGATTATCTACCACAAAACTTCGTGCGCAGACACAGCACCCCTGGTGCTTACGAGGGCGTCGTAAAGGTGGTGTACTACGCGAGTGTAAGTTCCCTCGAACACCTGCCGCTGCGGTACCTATAGTAAAGAGATAAAGTACCAACATCGCGCCGCAAAGATAGAGGGTCAAGTGAACTGGAAAGTACAGAAAAGTTTATAAGCCTTTTGGCTTTTTGACTCGACCCGTCCCAAAAGCCGGGTGAAACCAGAGCCCCCCCAGATATGAGAAACAGTACTCCAATTACAAGGGCGGATGTAGACCCAGTATTGCTGGAGTAACTGAGGAAAAGGAAAAAAAAAAATAATTCCCCGGGCAAATCGCAGTCTAAACAAACTCCCAGTTTCTTTTGAGGCCGCCCTAGGCAACCGTTGTATGTGAGGTTTTCAAGACATTTTTTTGTTATGTTAAGGCCAAGGATGTTATATTGTCAACAGGAGAGACGAGAAGGAGAACCGTCGAAAGAGATATGAAAGTAGGAAGGGTTTTTAGAGAGGGAAAATTTGTAGAAGTTGGAAGTTATTATAAAAAATGAATTTCACAAGGGTTGAGACGACCCCACTCGGAAATTCTATCCAGATAAGGGAGAATAGAATCGAAAGATTAAGACGAAGCAATTCTAGAAGTAAAAGAGGAGCAGAGAATTGAAATGAGTTGATGAATGAAGGGTCGAGTCATCTGCATATTATATATTATCATTATTTTAAAAATTTACCCGTCCATACTAAATATATATAAACTATATAATATATATATATATATATATATCTATATATATATATATATATATATATATATATATATATATATATATATATATATTATATATATATATATATGATATTATATATAATATATATATATATATATATATATATATATATAGTATCGTTCACTTCCACCCTTTCTCCCTCTATTTCTCCTATATATTATTCTCTCTCTCTCTCTCTCCCACAACACATAGCCATTTCTATTTCAACAGATCGTAATTATCTTAACTGCTCTCCCAAAAATGTTTTTATATGACTTTGGTGAAATGGCAATGACGATACATCGCTATCTAACTTCTTTAGTAACTTACATACGTCATTTTGCAGCAAAAGAATTCCTTCCATCACTAATGATAAAAATACCAAATTTCTCTCTCTCTCTCTCTCTCTCTCTCTCTCTCCTCTCTCTCTCTCTTCTCTCTCTCTCTCTTCTTTCTTTCTTCTTTCTTTCTTTCTTTCTTTCTTCTTTCTTTTCTTTCTTTTCTTCTTCTTTCTTTCTTTCTTTATCTCTCTCTCTCTCTCTCTCTCTCTCTCTCTCTCTGCTCCTCTCTCTCCCTCTCTCTCTCTTTCTTCTTTCTTTCTTTTTTTCTTCTTTCTTTCTCTCTTTCCCCAATCTCTTCCCTCTCTCCTCTCTCTCTCTCTCTCTCTCTCTCTCTCTCTCTCTCTCTCTCTCTCTCTCTCTCTCTCTCTTTCTCTCTCTTCTCTCTCTTCTTTCTTTCTTTCTTCTTTCTTTCTCTCTCTCTCTCTCTCTCTCTCTCTCTCTCTCTCTCTCTCTCTCTCTCTCCTCTTTTTCTCTCTTCTCTCTCTCTCTCTCTCTCTCTCTCTCTCTCTCTCTCTATTTTTATTTTAAATATAAAATATTAATTATTTTATTTTACAATTTGTATCTGAATATTACACGACAATATATGACGTAAGAGATAATCTTATAAATTACGGACGAATGGCAATTTATTATAGTATATTTATATATATATATAATATATATATATATATATATATATAATATATATATATATATAAATGTTTAATATAATATATATATAAAACATATAATGGTATATATAATATATATATATACACATAAATATTATAGAGAGAGAGAGAGAGAGAGAGAGAGAGAGAAAAGAGGAGAGAGAGAGAGATAGATAGAACATTGGTTTAGTGGATGCTGAAAGCACAAAAGGAGAATGGTTGGAATTTATGGGATGGATGGGAATGATGTAATGGATGGGATGGAGTGGATGAAATACTAATTTTGAAACAAATAGTGATTTCATGATTGGACAATGATATGATGGTGTAGCACTAATGAAGAAATGTTTTATAGGTGTTCAAGTCGTCGAAAATATCCTGAGTATTTTATGTTCATTGCTGTTCACATTCACGTTGAGTACAACACATTAGAAACTCTATTGACACAGTGAAAAATACTAGACGCTATTTTAGGTCAACAAGAAGGACAACTGGTTTAATAGAAAAAAATAGAAAGATTTTCCTTGAGGAAATGGACAACAAAACTAGCTCGAATATGAGAAACAGGGTGGGTAGAAAGATAAGGTGGCTTGCTATGATATTTTTGAAGCTTTAAAGGAAGCTTGGAAATGGATCAAGATTTTAAACCTTCAAAAACCTCAAAAATCTTTTGAAATCTGATGTAACGAGCGAAATGGTTATCTCTCTCTCTCTCTCTCTCTCTCTCTCTCTCTCTCTCTCTCTCTCTCTCTCTCTCTCTCTCTCTCTCTCTCTCTCTCTCTCTCT
This sequence comes from Trachelipus rathkii, assembly GCA_015478945.1. Taxonomy (NCBI): domain Eukaryota; kingdom Metazoa; phylum Arthropoda; class Malacostraca; order Isopoda; family Trachelipodidae; genus Trachelipus; species Trachelipus rathkii. The sequence continues at coordinate 36,132 of JABUQX010043128.1, forward strand.
CTAATTTTGATTTCAGCTTTATTCTCCTTCATTCGTCCATTATGTACTAGATTACAGTCTCCATCATTAGTAAACAAGCAACTGAAAAAGTTATGTATATTTTGAAAGATTTTAGCGCAAGCGATCAATGGATAATTTTGGAAGTTGCAACGAACATCTCTGGTTTCTGTTAACGATGAAATGATAATGCCGTATAAAATGAAATGAAATAAAGCAATTAATCGCAATTCCTTTTTCTTGATGATTTTTCAAACTCAGCTTGAGAGCAAGTTCGTGATCTCCAATCTTAGTTAAAGTGATTCCATCTTTAACTATTAATAATTTTACGAAATTTGTAAATAAATGTGATCTATGCAATCACATTTGGGTTGTTAAGACTTTTTAGCATCAATTTCAATCACAACATGCAATCCAGAAAGATATTTCTCCTCTCTTAAAAGTCTCAAATCATTTTACGTGGTAGGAAAGACTAACAGAACTGTTTTTAAGGAGATGTTTTGTGTTGTCAATGGTTTGGGAATGGTATCTTTGACAGTGGGGGGGGAGTCCCGGAGAAATACCCCGAGATAATCCAAATAATCAAATTTATATTCCTGAAGGGGGGGGGGATGGTGCCCAAAGCGAACCATGAAAGCCATTTCCCTGTTTGATGTTCCAAAGTTTGTTCCTATTGGAAATTTCAGGTTGATATCCTTGGAGTATGGTATTGCTTTGGTATGTGGAAATAGTTTCTTGGGTTATTTGTGTGTGAATCTGTTTAATGATGTGAGGTCGGGTGATGGAGTGGGGGGGGGGCAGATTGTTGAATATAGTAGAATAGTATTTTGCTGGTGTAGCTTTTTTATCTTTAGGTAGAGGTGGTTGCTGCAGTGCTAGATGTAAGGGGTGATAGGGGTTGAGAGTGATTTGCTATAGAATTGACTAGGAATGTACCGATAGTATCGGTATCGGCAGTATCGGCCATTTTTTTGGTATCGGTATCGATGATCCGGTATTGATTAAATATGCGTCGATACTTGGCCGATACTTCTCACTTTTTGGGTGAAGGATTATGAGAAACTTTTAGATTCAATAATAAATCTAGTTTCGATATATGAAAGGTTCTAATTAAGGAATTCCTTGAAAGCTAGCTGAAACCCCCACAAGAAAATTGCATCTCCGACGGTGAACCACTTCTAGAATCATTAAATATTCATAACGAAGGAGCGTTGCCGCCTGATAAAAAAAAAGATTCATAAAGTGGAAGCCGCGCTTATCAGCAACCCCTGCAACAGCACTGATAGAGTAACATGTGGTTTTTCAGCAAATAATCTTACTGAAGATGAAGAGAATTTGGATATGTTAGACTTGATAAGTTCATGGCCGAAAGCATTGACATCTCATTCACCTTCAAAAGAATCACACAAGGAACCTCACCGAAAAAACTGAAAGAGTGGGGGACACAGTCATCAAAAAGCAAAGATAATTCAAATTTGCAATCTGGGAAAGAGGAGAGATGAGGCTCAACGTAAACATGGAGATGCTGCCTACAGAAGAGAATCCTTCATGCGGTGGCGATGAATATTTGCCAAGTTTGAACGATTATCAGTACTAGGATACGAATATTTAACAGCATCCTCCCCTCATCAGCGAGAGCGAGCGTATTTGTAGTGTAGGTGGGAATGTAAACACCCAAAAGAGAAACAAAGGCCTCTCGCCAGATACTAGTGAAAGCGTAATGTTTTTGCATCACAATTTCAGCAGAATTTTGAATTGAGTATGAATGATATTTCTCTTTATCTCTAAAGGCAAGAGTATATTATCTATTATTCATGTTTGAATAATTAGGCGTTTTTTTATTCTGTCTTATTCCAGCGTGATAATGGAGCGTTCTGCTTTACCATTATTTATTCCTTTTAATAATTGTAGGCTACGTTTAAAGCCGAATTTTCTTGATACTGTTAATCATGTTAAAACATTAAATAGACCCTAAACCCTTTTTCATATTACTGGAAAAATAATAGTGTTAAATATTTATATGCAACACAAAACATAAAGCTTATTAATATTATATTTCCATTTATTATTCCTTAATGATACTATTTTAATTTATAAAATAAATATACTTGGGCACAACCAAATATGAAATAAATGACTAAGTATCGGTTGTACAGGGAATGCAATCCTGAGTTGCCTAGCAGTACACAAATGTTCTATCTTATTACTGTGTATTTATTATATTAATTAAAGTATCGGTTGGCAACCCTAAAAAATTAGAGTATCGATATCGGTATCGGCCTCTTTTTTGGTATCGGTACATCTCTAGTCAATTGACATCCCATTAGTAGGATTTTTGTTTCAGTTTGTAGGTGATATTTAGATGTGGTGGGGAGGAAGTCAGTTATTATCCTACGGGCCTTACTTTGGACAAATTCCAGTTTTTGAATTTTATATTTTAGATTGTGGGAGCCCAGGAGGGCGATGCGGAGTTTAGTTTAAAAAGGGACGAAGATATTGTCTGTGTGCTACAGAGTTTGTTCCTTATGTTGGCTAAAGTTAGTTCCTGTTAATGACTTCAGAGCATTTAACTTATGTGAGGATTTGAATGTGATATTGTGATATTCGCCCCAAATATCATGGTTTATCGAATGTCAATCCTAAGATGGTTGGTTGTCTATTTTAGAAGGAGTCTGTTATTTAAAAGATAATTGCTGGATGTTTTTGTGATTCTCTTTTATCTGGTGTGAATAATGTTTTTTTTTTTTTCATATATACATTCTGTGTATACATAACAAAACATATCATAACCTGTAACTTAGAGGGCAGTAAACCGCAACCCAACCTATATGGATCGACGATGCACTAAAACTCAACCTAATCTAAATGAACAGACGATACAGTAAATTTCGACCTAACCATCATGGAACTACTTTGCCGTAACAGATTTTCTCTGATTTCGGGTAAGATTTTTGCACTACAGAAAATATCCCGAGACGTCGCTCTGTCTCGGGCGCTGCCAAACGTACGATGCGTAAAGAAGTACAATATTATTAATTAATTACTTTTTTTGGATTTAAAATTTTCTGATCCTGCTCATCGCACTCAAATTTATTGTTAGTATCATATAATAACAATATATGAAAAAAAAAAAAATTTATCTGACAGAATCAAATGAATCATATTTTAGTTATACTTTCTATATATTATATATATATTATATATATATTATACATATATAATAATATATATATATATATATATATATATAATATATACTAATATATATTATATATATATATTAGTGTGTGTGTGTGTATATATAATATATATAAGTATATATATATATATATATATATATATAATATATATATATATATATATATATATATATATATATATTATATATATATAATATATATATATATATATATATATAATATTATATATATATATATATAATATAAAACAAAAAATATGCATTTATAAAGTGCACACACGAAACCATTAGGAAAATACCCAAACTCAGATTTTAAGTGAACCATCAAATAAAGAGATAACTGGGAGAAAGTGTGTACTTCAGATTGCTGTCAAACAAAACCATCCCTTTAAGTTATGCTCTGGAACTGACTTAATATTCTTTAACTGCAATTATATACGCTAGTTTCTCTTATGCTTTTATGTATATTTGCAGAAGCGAAGAAGAACTTTTGGGTCGTCTTCTCGTCTCGTGGGGAGTGTCTCATCTTTCTTTTTTTTGGGTGGGAAGAGACTGTTAAAACGAGTAATTTTTACTATATAATGCATTAAATGTCGCCATTAGAATGTATTATTTGCGTAGTCATCTTTTATTTATATATATATGACTATATATAATAATATATATATATATATTATATATATAGTATATATATATAATAATATAATATATATATATATATATATATACTAGTATATATAATACGTCGTGTGAAACGTACGTTCGTGACGTAAACACAGGACGACTCTCAGCGAAAATGGACTTGCTATTCAATGGGGGGAAAATGGCTTGAAGTAGAGGGGGGGGGGTGTTGGGCCAAAGAGTAAAAAGGAAAAACGAATATAAACGGATAACAAACAACGGTAACGGTATATTGGGATGAGAACAAAATCTAAGAAAATATTTGTATGGAGATAGAATAACCAAAAAGGATAAAATATATATATATATATATATATCATTTATATATATAATATAAATATATATATATTATATAATACATAAAACGGATATTATATATATTATTATAATTATATATTAGTATATATTAATATATATATATAATATATATATATATATAATATATATTATATAATATTATATAGGTCAGCATCCCGAAGAGGCAAGGCCATGTACTAAAAAACTATAACAGCTACAAGAAAAATAAAGACAATGAAATTATAATGAGACTTTTCATTCCATGTTTTTTTTTTAACAAAAAAATAAATAAAATAAATATTTTTCAATTAAATTGTAAAAAATGATGGAAAGTCTGTATGATAAGCTATCGTATTTTGAGAAATTACCAAGGACTCGAAGTACCGGAGAAAGCGCGCAATTGCCCAAACTGTTGATTTTTTTTTAACTAAAGAATAAACCCCACGGTAAACTAAAGAGTGTCAGAGTCGGGGTCTCGCTACTGGGGGAAACGAACACGTGGGGACGAAAGTCCCTCCTTCTGTCTCCTCCGTCGGCTCGAACCCCCTACAAAAGGATATAAAAGAAAAAATAACATTTTCTCCAAAGCGTAAACAGTAAAGATAATATTGGGTAACGAATTGCTCTCTGGTGAACTGTTTGCATCGGATCTCAGGTCAATCACATCGTACGCTTGCCAGACTAAAGATTATACTAATATTTTAAGGTGTTATTAATACATATTTAAAATAAAATAAAAGTTTTTTTTTAGTTTCATACGATGAATTGCTTGCTGAAATCAAAAAATGTTATTTATTTTCTGTAGATATTATGTTTTCTATTAACATGCCGGCCTCTTTCGGGAATCTGGCCATATATATACTATATAGTATATATATATATATATAATATATATACATATATATATATATATATTATAATATATATATATATATATATATAATATATATATAATATTACTTACTATATATATATATACTATATATATATAAGTGTCATAAATCATTATGAGAGCTGGTAGGGGTGGTGGTGCTCTTCATGGTTCTGTGGTAGAACACTTTAGTTCTTAACCTAATAACGTTAAACGCGGATACAGATTAAAGTTTTTAAGTTGATGAGATACTAAATGGGGACGCCCTAAATGGTCGACAAGAGTAGAATACGTTTTTTTTGTAATATAAAAATATAAATAATATTTTAGTTGAATGCTGATATTATTTAATTATCTCTGGAATATAAGAGATTATTTTAAGTAAGACAAATATCCCGGAACCGGAAATAAAATTAAAACAGAATATCCTGCGAAATTCTAATATATATTATATATATATATATATATTATATATATAATATATATATATATATTATAGAGGATATATATATATATATATATATCTATATATTATAATAATATAATATTATATATTATCATTATATATATATATATTATATTATATATAATATATATTGAATCTTCACTTATACCTTCCCACTTGTATCTTCGTTAAAAATAAGTTTAATCCACATTTTTTAAATTATTTTTAGTTTATATATATGTCTTAATTGAATTTTAAATGATTTTCAGTAAATATATTTTTTAATGAAATTCTAAATTTAGCAGAATAAAAAATCCGAACAATATATAAATTAGCATTTTTTTTCTCTTGCTAGATTTACCATTTGGCGCTATTTTGTTTTCACAATACAGATAATTTTAGCTAAAAGAAATAAAAATAATTTCTAAAAATATTTGTTTTTATAAAATATAAAAATAGACCTCCGTTGTGTAAGAAATTTAGCTTCATAATCAAAGTTTTTATAAATTAGCTAATAATATATAGATATAATAAATATATATATATATATATTATATATACTTATAATATAATAATTATATATTATATATAATATATATAATAAATATATATAATTATATATATATACCGTTATATATATATATATATTAATAATATATATAGTATATATATATTAATATATATATATATAGTATATATATAATATATTATTATATAATATATTACTATATAATAGAATATATATATATATTATATATAGTATATATATATATATATGATATATTATATAATATACTATATTATATATTATAATATATAATATATATATAATATTAATATATATTTATATATATATATCTATAATATATACGTATATATAATATATTATATACCGTATATATATATATAATATAGTATATCTATATATATATAATATATATATATATTATATATATATATAACTATATAATTAATTATATTATATATATATATTATTATTATTATATATAATACTATATAATAATTATATGTATTTTTTGCTAGGTTAGGCCCGTATCCGCTAGAGAATCACGGTAGCGGAAGGGAGGCAAGGTTAAGATGAGTTTTGTTAAATATAGTTAAATCAAGAATTTGGCTAAATCCAATCTAATTATACTTAACCAAAGCTCATCATCAACTTTGCCTCTAACTTTTTAAAAACCACTTAAAATTCAATAAAACATGATACAAACCAAAAAAAAAAATATTTAAATCACTTAATTACAAAGACACTTGAGTATAAAGGAAAAGGTCCTGAATTATTCCCATCGGAATATTACTATTTACATCATTTCCTATAAAAATAAATATATTTATTTTTAAAATACACCGAAACTAAACTGACTGAAAATAAAAGGTCCCATATATATATATTAATATAATTATATATAGTATATAGTATATATAATATTATATATATATATATCTATATATAATTAAGATATAATGTACTAATATATATATATATATCATATATATATATATATATATATATATATAGTATATTATACAAATATATAATATTGGCGTTGAGCACTCGCAACTTAAATAAATAACTTTGATTTAAGGTGTATAAAAACTAGGACACCATTAAGTATCTAAATTTATATATGGTTTCACAATAATTATTCACAATAAAATAGGGTTTTTAAAAAGATTTATCACAGTTTAGTTGGTATATAATGAACGAATCCTTTTGTAACGAATTAACAATCGTAATATTAGAATATCACTAATTATATTAATATAATTTATAAAGCTGGTAGGGAGTTCCCTATCGTTACCGATGTGGTAAGAATAGGGAAAAGTTTTTACCGTTTTAAAATCTGACAGGTTAATGAACTCTCTATTAAAAGCTTTTACAAAATTGAAAGAAAGGACGATAGTTATTAGAAAGTGAAATAGTCTATAGGGCTCTAGGTCAAGAGTTTTTCACATACGAGTTGCGACCCAAACTTGAGCTTCCTTTCTATGGAATTTGGTACGAGAATTTTACATTCGATTCCATCTTTTGTCTTCCCTTTCGGTGTTTTTCTCTCTCTGTCGTTGTATACGTCATAACGTTTCTCGCAAATAGAATGCCGCGTTTCATTTGAGGCTCCGCCCAAAAGGAGGCGCAGTAGCTCCGAAGAAAATTAGCACTAAACTGTTAATTTTTTTTATTATTATTAAATTTAAATTTAAACGTTTTTCCTGCATGTTAACACATAAATATTAAAGAATATGGTATGGAATAGCTCCATTGAATTAATATAGTTGAACAATGAGGAGGGTAGGGGCGGCTTTTCAGTTGATGTTGACTCATTGACCACATAGTTGGTCATCTTCTTGATTTTGGGTTGTGGCCAAGAAAGGCCAAGAACTTTTCGTCTAGTCTAAACATACCCATAAAATGTATTCATGGTTTGGGACACGTAATATTGAAGTAGGATACGCCCAACCTAATAATAATAATAATAATAATAATAATAATAAAAAAAATAAATATATATATATATATATATATATATATATATAGTATATATATATATATATATATATATATATATATATATATATATATATATATATATATATATATATATATATATATATATATATATATATTCTTTGAATTTAAGATTAATATTAATTATTTTGATATTGAAATTTAGACTTTTTTGTTTATTATTTAAATACAAATATTTAAAGTTTTTTTAGAGAAATCATTATAATGTTCGTGCCTCAATAGTATACAAAAATTGGCACACATATTTATGAATGTATAATAGAAATCCTACTTATTGTATTATAATATTTCGTGTATACACCAATTTAATTAAATAATAATAATAATAATAATAATAATAATAATAATAATAATAATAATAATAATAATAATAATAATAATAATAATAATAATAATAATAATAATAATAATAATAATAAATATTTAAATAATAATTAATATAATGAAAATTTAAATAATTAAGCTTTTAGATCTGACCACATGAATTCATTGGATATTTAAGCTTAATTCTAACCCACCGTCCATCACCCACAATATAATAATAATAATAATAATAATAATAATAATAATAATAATAATAATAATAATAATAATAATAATAATAATAATAATAATAATAATAATAATAATAAATAGAAGAAGAAGAAGAAGAAGAAGAAGAAGAAGAAGAAGAAGAAGAAGAAGAAGAAGAAGAAGAAGAAGAATTTACCCTTCTAAACTTTATTTAAAACATGATTTCGTTAAGCCTCTTTCATATTAAAAAAAATATTACGTCTTCCTTCAAGGGGTAGTGGTTCCTAGTGTCCACACAAGGGATCGAACCTGGAATTG
>JABUQX010043129.1:12500-15000 GCA_015478945.1 Trachelipus rathkii
CACCATCTCCATCAGCTGCGCGCTCTGGGCAGTCCATGTCTTCTCTCAGAGCTCTCTCCAAGCAATCTTTCCATCTTACCCTCGGTCTTCCTCTCGGCCTTACTCCCTCCACTCTCCACCACCACCACCTACTTGCGACTCGTTCTCCGGCATCCTTACTATATGCCCCACCATCCAGTTCTCGCGTGAATCTATCCTAGGTATCTTCACAGAACAGTTCTATGCGCACCACTCAACCAACTCATCAATGCTCCTAAACCCATTCGTTTCTCACTACGGTATTCTTCTCCTCGGAGTCTTTCCTCACATATCTTCCCTTCCTACACCATGCTAGCATTTTCAGCAGCTTCGATCCTTTTTTCCTCTCTTGTTTGTAATGCTCCATGTTTCTGCGCATATTGTCAATTGTTATGTACCAGTATGCTATCAAATATAATCATCTTCACTTTTATATCCATCACCCGATCCTTCATTATTGGATATAACGCTCTCATTGTTCTTCCGTATTTTCCATTCTTGCCTCACTTCCCGGTACACCATACCTCCAGAGCTTGTACAATAGCACCAACCCACAGGTAATACAAGTTCACTGAGCACACCATTTCTCAATCTTTTGCATCTATCAATGACGATCTCCACCTCTCGCCCTATCCTCTCTACTCCACTTTCTCATTATGTCAACTGTCTTTTATGTATTTCATCTCTCCTGAGAACCAGAATCTCCTTCAAAATGTTCTTGTCAAAACTTTGTCCATAAGTCGTCTGCAAATACTTCGCGCCTCCTCCCAAACTCCCAACATGCCAAAAATGCATCCGCAGGTATATGACACAATTACTACCCCTACCCCATCCCAGATTCTGATAATTTCCTCTTATAATCTCTTTGCTTCGTAAAGTTAAGGGAGACAGGACACTACCCTGTCTGACTCCCCGTCCGCCAGCCTCACAAAACCATTTCTCATTTGACATCCAGTTTCACGTTACCCCTCACCAAAAACGCTATACAACTTTTTAGTATGCCTGTTTCTCTAGTCTTTCCTCCACTCCGGTTATACTTCCCCAACATGCCTTCAAAGTCTGGCTCTTGCGGTTACGCGAAGTCAAAGCGGGCTTTCTTAGGGTCTCAAGCAACGGCTAGTATATGCATGGTTTTTATCTAAAATTCCCAGCTCTTCTTGTCCAACACTATGTCTTCAAGGCACACAACAGATCCGAAGTACTCCTGCCCTTCCTGTACCCATATTTTCTCTCTTATAACTGTATCTCTATCACTCTCTTAATTTTCTTTCTAAAATCCTCTTGTACACTTTCGCTATATTATCCAATAAAGCTATTCCTCTATAGTTTCCACAATCTCCAGTATCACCTTTTCCTTATAAATTGGAACAAGACACTATTCTCCTCCATCTACTGGGAACTACACCCTCCATCCACATTTATTAAAAAGTCCACTATTTTCTTCTTCATTCTTCTCCTCCTTCCTTATCAACTCTATCGCAATTCCATATTTTTATATATATCTTATATATCTTTCATCTATATGATATATATATATATATATATATATATATATATATAGTATTATATATATATAGATATATATATAGGAAATTTTATTTTACCCTTTATATATATATATATTATATATACTGTATTTTTATATATTATATTTAATAGATATATATATATATTATGCATAATTTTATATATATGTATCTAGCTATAAATCAGTATATACAATGTAAATAGTGTACTATATAATATAATTAGTTATTTACATAATATATTTAGTATATATTATATAACCTAATTTATAATATATAATATTTACTATAATTATAATAAATATAATAATAATAAATTATATAATATATTTATTATTATATAATTATAATAAAATTCGAATAAAATTTTGATTTATATAATATATAAAAAAATGTGTGATGTACAATAATCATATTTATTCATTATATACTTACTATATTATATATCTATATGATAGTACTTACTCTAGTAACTTATCATATATATATTACCCGGTATAATATACCTTACTATCGTGAGTATAATCTCATATATATATATAGCTAGTATATTTATATAATATATTACTATATATATACTTCATTTATATTGTGATTAATTTAGTATCTAAAGAGTAGTAATAATATTTAATATATATATATATAATATATATATATTATATTTAGCTTATATATATATATAAGTATATATTAATAATTATATAATATTTATGATATATATATATTACTCATATATATATATATATATATATATATATATAAATATATTCTAATATATATATAGATACTGAATTATTAATATTACTTATAATAAGCAATTCTTATTATAATATAATTTATATTTATATATAAATACTAAATAAAATAAAAATAATATAAAATATTTTTATAGACTATATCATATATTTATAGTAATATATAGGATATAAATTAATAATATAATAATATATTACTAT
>JABUQX010043129.1:20000-30000 GCA_015478945.1 Trachelipus rathkii
GACTTCGTGCAGTCTCCGGATCCGTAACTAATGTTCCTCCTATCTCATTTACTATTTGTGAAATAAATTCCTATCAGCACGCGTTCTATCTGGCATTATACATTTCAATAAATACAAAAATATCATTTTTTTTAAATAAATTTTATACTCACTCTACTTAAAAAATGTTATATATATTAATACCTATAATCTCAGGGCTCCTGAGCTCCTGCTCTCGGCTCCGGCTAGTATCTGAGCTTCTGGAACTTTACGGCTTCTAGCGCTTTCCTCGGATACCGACCTATAGAGTTTATCTATGACACTATATGAAAATTGTGATATTTCAGTCATGCTTATATAATCTTAGGCAATAAAATTTTTCACCTTAAATTAATAAAATATAATTTTTTTTTAAAAATTTTCATACTCTGCTGGCTCTGTCTCCTGAGTATTAAATTTCCGACATTAAGATATCCTGATCTCGAACTAATAAGCATTCTGCACTATGTGAAAATTGTTTATGCAAGTACTTTCTAGTAAATTAAATATTTTCCTCTACCTTAAAAGTGAGATATATATTCAATTGAAATAAAAATCATATCCAGAGGATTAACAGCTTCATGGTACTCCTATAATAATGGAGTTGTTGACACTATTTGAGAATTTGTTCATGCATCGATTATTTGAGATTAGACAATAATTTTTTCATACATAAAAAATATTTTTTACAGAAAAAAATTTCAATACTTTGGAGCTCCGGATTCACGGTCTCCGGCCTTCTCGGACTCCTGCTCCAGCTCTCCGGCTCCTCGCTCCGACTCCAACTTTCGGCTCCTCGACATAAAAGTTATGCTCTTATAAGTAGATAATTATACACATAGAAATCCAGTCAGTTGACGTACACTCGATTTTATCGTTATATATATTGATACATAGTTGGAGTGTCCAACTCGTAACGCACATTAGCAGGTCGCAGGACCGGTGTGCGTTAATCATTACCATATTTATTTTAATTTGTATTTCGAACTTTCTATCTAGTGGGTGTGCGTAGGTGCCTATCGTGAGCACCTACGTACACCTACGTTAACTAAGTGGTCTCGAAAGAACTATGTGCTGTATCATTTACTTTTTTGTTCATGCTATCTATTTCATTTGTGAGATGTGTTATGCTGAGTATCACACTAAGCAGCCTCTCCCTCTGCTTGAGTTAGTGAGCTCAATACCCGTAGTAGACTCACATTTCTTATTAGAGTATTTATTTTTTTACTCGTAATCTCTGTGTGACTTGTACTGCTACTTATAGCGTATATATTGTGCATACCGAACCCTGTTTCGGTCCCTCACTCTCAAATGTGCATATAAGAACTGACATTCTCCATACCTACTTCTTCGGTGTAGGACTGCTTCCTCCAGTAACTGCCCTCTCCACGTCTCTGATGCTATCGTCTGTGCTTTATTGCTCAATCATTACGTTGGGTAGTTTGTTAGTAGGTAGGTAGAGTGGAGTATTTTCAACTTAGCCACCCATAAAAACCCTCCCCACCGTGAATGCCTCTCTGGTTAGTGACATCACCTCAACTCGCTCATTTTATATACTACTATATACTAACTGATCATTCATATGTAAGCATACGTTATGTGCGCATATCTGACTTACCTATCCTTCTGCCCACCAGAACCGCAGGAGACATATGAGGAGCGGAACCAAAATTAAGACGTCAATCCCGTCACATTGACTATATATAAGATCTGTGAGTAGTTCGAACACCGACCACTATATCATAAGTTCATGGGATCATTATTAGACTATACTACGTCCTTATAGTTCGATAGGTGAAGGACAACACTACCCACGATAGTTCCCTAGAAGTTGTAATAATAGATTAGAACAACTGATATCATAACAATTTATTCCCCAGTTTCAAACTATTCTACGCTTAATTTTAAAGATCTATTGTATTTTAATTATTTAATAAAGCTGAATTTAATAATCTAAAACCTTTCTTAGCCTTGGAGTGATCGCCAGTTAGTCCCCTACTGAATATCCAACAGATCTTCCCTATAATTAATAGAATGCATAAAAATTCTTTATAAACTTAGTATAGTAAATGTGTGCGAGTTTTTTACTTAAATGTTTGCATCCTCTTCTATGATTAATATATATTAATATATATATATATTAATATATATATTAATATATTTATAATATTTTATTAATATATATTTATATATAAAAATATTTATTTTAATTATAAATATTAATATATATATATATATATATAATATTATAATATATTAATATTAAATATATATATATATATATGATATATATAAATATATATATATTATAATATATATAATATATTATTTATTACTAATATATTAAAATATAATATAATAAATATTATGAATGAGAGATGAATATAGAGATAGAGATAGATTGTAAGATCTAGAGATAGAGTGATATATATAACTATATTATATATATATATATACTACTACTACTACTTAACTTACTAACTTAACTACTATTATACTACTATATCATTAAATTATTATCATTATTATATTTATATCTATGTTATATTATATATATATATATATATATATTATAATATGTATATATATATATATATATATATATATATATATATATATATATATTAATATATATTATACTATATATATATATATATATATATATATATATATATATTATATATATATTATATATATAATATATTAATATAATAAACTATATATAATATATTATGAGTAAGACGATGATAGATAATAGTAGATAAGTAATATAGTGAGAGAAGAGAGAGGAGATAGATGAATATTACTATAGGAGAGAGTAGAAGATAATGTATAGAAAGTAGTGAAATGAGAAGAGATGAATAACTGGATCTACATTATTAATGAAGCAGCAAACATACACTATACCAGCTACCCATTTTTACTTCTTAACTCATTAGTTACTCACTTACTATGAACATTAACACAGGTATGAGAACAATACAAATTACACTCTACTATGTTAGATCACCCAACGCCACTCAAGACTTTATGACCTTTACTCATTCCAATTTCAGCGAACTTTAATTGTCTCCCAGCTCACACTCAATTATTCCTGTAATATATTCACAACTTCTGTCTCAGTTTATGATTTAAGGCATTATATATAATAATAATATATATATAATATATTTTTAATATATATATATTAATATATGCTATATGTATATATAATATATATAAATTTATATAATAATATAATATAATTAAATTAATTAAATTATGATATATATATAATATTTATATATTAATATATTATTAATATATTAATATAATTATAATATATAATATATATATATATATATAATATATATATATATATAGTATATATATTTAATTAATATATATATATATAATATTATATTAATATATATATAAACCTGATTCCCTTAATATTTTATTTGTTAAGTGCCAGAGTTACTATATATATATATATATATATTAAACTGATCACAGTTCATCTTCGTGATCTATGCCTAAAAACAAATGTCGTTATCAAAAACGCTATATCCATTCATGCTTATTCATTGGCTGTATATTTACACCTCCTTTTGCCTTCTTTCAATTTATATACTATTCAAATATAGTTCTTTCGAGGTATAATAGTTTAAACTTTGTTCTATCCATCTTGCTTTCATGATTGTATCCCTCCTCTGATGTGCTTACTTTGCGTGAGTGTATTCAGGCTTCACTAATACAGTGAGTTCTATTACAATGATGTCGTTTTATACCTCCTCTGTTTATGTGTACTTCACTATAGTAGTGTTTTCAGTCTATCACCAACATAGTATCCTGTATATAAGTAGATCTTTAATATCATTATATCCCACTTGGTTCTCACCAAATTGAGTGATACTTACCCAATTTATAAAGGGCTTATACCAAAAAGTAGTATTAATATATAAAAAATATCCAACAACGCAGAGAGAATGAGATATTAGAGGTAAAATATCATAAAGACCACAGTGAAGCGTAATTAAGATAGAGAAGACATAAAGCACCAAAGAGAGATGTGAAAAAAGAAAATAACCTAAGACCAAAGTAGCAGATGAAAGAGAGAAGACCTAATAGATCAATTAAGAGTAGATGAAAGAGAAGGTTAAAACCTATTGACCCAAAGAGAGATAAATGAAGAGAAGAACATTAAGGACCAATGAAGGAATAGAAGCAATCATAGAATTCTCCTGTAAAACTATCACACATAAACTCATATTCTAATAATGCTCTAATTCCTCATTTTTTTATCAATTTATTTTCTATATTCCTAACACGTCCCTAAGATTGTAAATATTACTGAAACATATGAACTTTAGATTACTATATACACCTATCATTTATTTCAGACCCTCACAATAGTCTCTATATACTACTATACATTATATACACATTGAGTATACAACATTAACCTTGTGAAATTCTATACCCATTCCCTACAAACCTAAATGACTTATGAACCTTTTACATATCCTACCATAATGATTTAGATTTGTAACCAGCCACTATCTTATATATCACTGCCATTTCTATATATAACAACTATTTCCTACTACATTTAGGTTTATCTTGAATTGAATATCGTATAAATCTCATGCATTTTATATTCATTATCAATTCCACTCTGATAAGAATACACATTAAGAAAAGCAGGGTAAAACCTTAAGAACTATAAAGAGAGGTAAGTATTTATTATTATTTTACTTCACAGCAGATCGTAAAAACATACGTTTTACCTTTAAAAGCTATGTAAAAACAATTAATTATCCATTTATTAATTTACTTTATTTTTAATGTTGAGGAAAAACATATATTCGACATATATAGTTAAACAAATTAGTGTTATATATTTATATATTTTTGCTTAATTTAATTAATTTTTATTAATTATATTTATTTTTATTATTAATTATTGTTATATTTATTCATAATATATTTTATTATAATATATATAATTTAATTTTTATTAACTATTAACAACAGTTCGATTAAAAACAACGTAATTGTAACTTATGAAATATTGGAAACAAAATTTATGTATTTTTTATTATTTTATCTTAAATTTATATTATATTATAATAATATATATATATATTTTTATTAATTATTCATTTTCTTAATTATTATTTTATTTTATTAATTTATGAATAGCAACAGCTATAGCAAAATATACGTTATGTACTTGAAACTTTGTGGAAAACAAAATTTATGTTATTTTATTATTTTTATTTTATTTATTAATTATATATTATAATTATTTATTATATTATATTAATTTATATTAATTATTATTATATATATAAATTATATTTATATATATTAATGTGCCTTGCATAATTCGATTTATTATTATTACACATTTATTATTTATATCATAGCTGCGGTGCCGAGTTATTTAATATTTGTATAATAATTATTATGATATTTTATATTCTTTATTATTTATAAGCATTTCTATATTTACATTTGTTCAGTAATGTACTGTTAATTATGTTTTTATTTTCAAGAGTTGACTTAAAGAGTTGCTAAAAATAATTTAGTTAGAATATAACGATATCTTCTCATAGTGTGCTATAACACTTCTCCTTAAGAACAGACAATGAGGGTACGAGTGAGCCCACTGGTTGCTGGATTAGTGTACTTTACACAAACACCACAACAATAGATATACAGTGTTCAGAACCTATAGCGCTATATATACGAGAAAACTATATAAATACTTTAGGGTATAGTAAAAAAATATACTGTATTTACATACCAAAAGACGTAAGTAATTCTAAGGTACGTGTGCCTTTTTAACAAAATAGTACCTCGAAGGATTAAACCTCTCCTCACAATATAAAACCTTACTCTTGAGGCTTTTGGACGTGTTTATTCTGTTATCGTCATATTTATTATTATATTATCTTATTTATATAATAATATTAGTATGTATCGTATCAATTTATATATATAGTAATTTATTTATTGTATTATCATATTTCGATATAATAATATGTAAATTAATATAATAAAGAATATAATAATATAAAATATAATATAACTTAATTAAATAATAATTATATAATATTATTAATTATAAAATAATATTATAAAATAATAATAAATTATAATATTAAAATAATAATTACATAATAATTAATTAATAATTAATAATATATAATAGTATATATATATATTCCTGTTAATCTATTGATATACGCAATTATTCTAACAAATATTGCATGACATAGATAGAATAGACAAGTGAAAATAAACAGTTAGTGATATAATAAATACAGAGCGAGACAAATCAATATGTAATGAACAGGACATCATAAAAAATAAATGAAGCAACTATAAATATAAATAATGAATCTCAATTATTAATACTAAAAACAATATTGAAGTTCTCAGTAAACCTTTATGATAGTTAAGCTAAGAGGTAAGGAGTGTTTGAACTTTACTATGTGTGTAGGACTGGAATATATAAGTATACCACTATTAATTCTATCAACTTTCGTGCACATTAATCCTGATGATTGGAATAATAATATGAATAATCCTCTGTAACTCATCATGTATACGAATTATAATTAATATAAGTTACAATTGAGTGATGATTGCAGAGTGAAGATAAAATATATACGTTAGCTCTAATTGAAGATCTAATTAATAAATTAATAAACAGGAATGAATTATATAATAATTATAAACATTAAAATTAACGTAGATATCATTAATATTACAACACTAAATTGTCGACATTAACATTAACATATATAAAGAACGTGCTTAGACAAGCTATGATGATCTCACACGAGAGTCCTTAAAAACTCCCTCCCTCAATTTATTCACAATACGTAGTGATATTTACCGTAGTGGTGATATACAATTGATCCGCATAATAATAATAATAATAATTTTTATAAATAATAATAATTAATAATAATAATAATAATAATAATAATAATAATAATAATAAATAATAATTAATACTTAACCCAAGAATAATGACGGCGGGAGAAGCCATTATATCCCCATCAAAGATTCCCAATCTCTCCTTCATTTAATAATTAATATACAATATAATTAACAAATAAATATAATAAAAAAATAAATTCCATAATTAAGAAAATAGTAAATGCCTTAAAAATAGCTCGAATAATATCACA
This sequence comes from Trachelipus rathkii, assembly GCA_015478945.1. Lineage (NCBI taxonomy): Eukaryota > Metazoa > Arthropoda > Malacostraca > Isopoda > Trachelipodidae > Trachelipus > Trachelipus rathkii. Next base: position 27,206 of record JABUQX010043129.1, read on the forward strand.
CCCTTATTTTTGCGAGTATTGCTGTGTCATGCTTACGAGCCTTGAACGAGTAAATATAATGATCCATTATTCGACTCAAAGGATGTATCAAATTTATTCGAACGAAATTGAACCCGAATCGAGTGAGCACTCGAGAAGGCCCGGTGAACTAACAGAACACACAAAACGTCAGAAAATAAGAAAATAATATAATAAAGACAATAATAATATAATATAAAAAATAAAGAAATAAGAATAAGTAAAATAATTATAAGAATAATTAAATAAAATAATAAAATAAAAAATATAAAATAATAATAAAAATTATATATACAATATTAGTCTCTATACGCAGACGAAATCAAACGTGCTGTCCGCCTGACCATAATATATAGAGTGATAAAACAGATGACTCTCGTCCGAGCTCAGCGTTTCATCTTGAGTATCGACGATATCATACAGTTTCGGTGTTACTGACTATATATATATGATAATAATATTTATATACATATATTATTTTTAAACAAATTTTCCAATATATATATTTATACTATACTATAAATATAGTTAATATTTATATCAACCGCTCTTTTATACTTAAATAGTATAATTGTAATTTATTATGTTATTGTATATATTACGGCAGAAGAAGAAGATGCTGGACCAACTGACAGGGCGAAAGCACGCGTGCCTGGAGAGTTTGATTTTACTATAGATAATAGTATTATATTAATATAGATAACATATCAATAATATCGCTATTTCTCATAAATACTTATTATTATATAAATAATTATACTTATATAAATATAATATATATATATTCGTATATACTATGGCCTATCATTATCTAGTATATATAGGCTAATACTAATATTACTATTTTATAAAGGGGTTAAATTTCTAAAGTAAACTATATATATATTATATTATAACAGATTTTGGAGAGAGGTAGCCGCTCTGACCTTTATAACTCCTTTAGCTCTCACTTTTTATTCTCTCTAAATTAACTTTAAATATTTCTCTAAAATATTAAAACCCTCCTCAACTCTCATTTTCCTGAACTATTTGGAATCTCATTATTTCCTATCTTACTGATTGATTGTCTTCTGCCCCTAGATACTATGGGGAGCCTTGTGTGGTGGTGGTGCTTGACATATCAAAGGATTTTGACCGGATATGACATGCTTTACTATCTAAACTCCTTACTCCTTCTCTTTGACTGCTCATGTCTTGCTTTCTCTCAGATGGCTCCATATCGGCACTTGTTGATGCAATGACCTCTTGCCTGTTTTCTGCGTTAATTGCGGTGTTCCGAAAGGTTCTGTTCTATCTCCAACTTTATTCCTACTTTTCATCAACGATCTTCTCAGCTGCACTTCTAGCTCTGTTCATTTTTATGCCGATGACTCAACTCTCCATTTCAAATTCATTTAATTTTCAACACATTTTAAATCTGCTCCCTTTCTTGCATCTAGAGTTGTTCCTCGACTTCAGCTTTCTGATTCTATTCTTGCTTATCTTCACGGCATTTCCTGGTGGGGTCGCCTCAAATTTTTGAAATTCAACTCTTTAAAAACTCAACTTCTTCACATCTCCCTCTCAAAAATACCTCCTAACTTTCCTACTCCTTCGACGGCTCTCTCGCCTCACCTCTTGGCAACATAAACATTCTTGGTCTGAGCATGAACAATAAACTATATTGGAAACCTCATTTCACTATGGTTGCTAAGGTGGTTTCAAAAAACCTCGGGTTCTTTCCAGTTTGCTGGAATTTTTTTCAATCAGTTACTCCAATTATAAGGGTCTTATTGGCTTTTGTATGGAGTACATATAATATATATTTGAGGGGCTCTAGTCCACCCTTAATTTAGATAGGGTTGAGTCTAAAGCTAAAAGAATTTACTACTGCTACTTTTAAACTCTCTTGGCCTTCTATTTCTGTGACGCGACGATTGAGCACTATTTTTTACCTCTATATTATAGGTACCACAACGGCAGGGGCTCGAAGAGGTTGACTTTTTGCATTCGCCACTTTTAAGTCATCTTCGTAGCACAAGGGGTTCCCGGCTTGCTCTTAAATTTTATGCAAATTTTAGGAACCCCAAGCTTGATCGTTGTGGTGCCACCATCTTTCCAGTTACTTCTCTTATGTGGAATTCCCTGACATCATCTGTATTTTTTCTGCTGTGTTTAATTTCTATCTTTTTAAGGCCTCCGTCTGCGCTCACATCAGAGATTTATATTAGACTTGGGATTGGGTTGGGTTTTCCTTTACTCTATTATTTCTTAATTCTGCCCTCCTTGAAAAGGGTTCTGTCTGTGAGTTGTGGTCAACTGCTAATATATATATATATATATATATATATATATATATATTATATATATATATATATATATATATATATAGATAATATATTATATATATATAATATATATATATATATATATAATATATTATATATAATATATATATATATTTTACAGTCAACCACCACTCGGGGTGGGCCCTTTTCAAGGAGGGGGCAATATATATATATTAGATTTATATATAAAAATATATATATATATATATATATAATATATATATATATATATATATATATATATATATATATATATATATATATATATATATATATATATATATATATATATATATATATATATATTGGTATGATACATTGGGTTGCTTAAAGCATTGTTTTATCATATTTGTGTAATTGTGTAATAGTGTAGAGGATGTTTAGATCAAATTTTTACATTGAAACAAATGATAGAAAAAAGGAGAGAGAGAAGATGAATAAATTGTATTT